>CAJNIZ010028724.1:0-59841 GCA_905231905.1 Symbiodinium pilosum | reverse complement strand
TCCTTAACAGCAACCCAGGAAATCGACAGCTCAAGCAGAGTCATGGCTTGGTCTTTACCCTTGGGCTCCTATGTCTATGTCATTGCCTTTCTGCTGGGATACTCAACCATAACAAGCCCAAAAAGGAACTACGGAGGAGCCCCTGAGTATCTGCAGAAGAGATCTTACGAGCCAGGCTGCACGAAACCTTTCGGTCTCAAGCAGCGAAGCTGCATGTGACAAGGAGGTTTGAGGTTTAAGATTTATGGATTACGATTTAAGGGTAACCGTCTTACCCAAGGCTTTGTGGAGTATACCTATGATTTACGTGGGTTACTACTAAGCTGCAGGCATCGGGGTTTCGAATCCACTCCTAGCAGGTTTAGAACTTCTGCCAACTCTTTTCTTCCTGCGCTCAGGTCCGCTTCAAGCGCACGTCTACAAGAGGTGGTTTCCGTTAATAATTAAGGGCTCCAATACAGACCCCAAAATGCTATAATCCTAAACCCGAAACACTTTAATTCTAGGTACCCCCACCAAAGTAACCCCCCTTAGCCTCGGGAGAGCCGCAAGTACTCATCGAGGAGTTTGCACAGCTTGGAGAGCCTGATGTTAGCCGCCTTGAACTGAGCCAAGGCCACACGAGCTTCCTGAAGCCTTTCGTTTTTGATTTCAAGCAGCCTGTTTGCCACATCTTTGACTGTCTGCACGTTCTGAAGGCGGCCCTTCAACACGGTCCCTAGGTAGGTCTCTGCAAACACTTTGTTCGGATTCACCCCGAAACTGCTCATCTTCGCTCGCAGCTCTGAAATCTCATGGAGTGGTGCCCCCTTGTGCGCACCTACCAGGTTCGTGAAAGTCACTATGTTTGGTAACAAGGTCTGCCCCAGCAATTCGTCGAAGAAGGACAGCGCAGCGGTTGAGTTGGGAGGATCGGCGTTCTTGCAGGCATTGATTGCCGAGTTCCACACAGGTAACTCCAACGGCAAGTTTGCAGTGGCCATATATTCCAACATTGTGGCAGCGTCACGAAAGTCACCCACCTCAGCTGCTGCGTCAATGCGTGCGCCAGCTATGATCTTGTTCACAAGTCCTCTGCGCTGCGCGTCATCCCAGACTTCTTGAACCCTCGAACGACTTTGCAGCTTGCCAAAGGCCTTGATCCCCATGTACAGGCATATTGCATTGGGCTCAATCGAGGCATTTGCCAATCTATCATACATCTCGGCAGCCTCCTTGTACCTACCACAACGAATGGCGGCTTGCATGGCCGCGCCATAAACCGGCTGCGCATAGCCATCATAAGAAGCCCATGCAGCAGCAACCTTCTTCCAGTTGCCCTTCCGCCCTTCCTCGGACAGAATGGATAGCAGCTCTTTCTCTTCAGGAAGTAGCTCGTCTTCTCGCACAGTTTGCCGGGCACTGGCACCAATGGCTGATCCCTCAAACTCTCTAAATATCCTGATATTTTGTGCCTGCGGGCGGTCTGACCGCGGCGACTCAGCCCGGGCCAAGTGGGACGCTCTGAATCCTTGCCCCTGGTCTGCCAAGCTCCCTACCTTTGCTGACACAATGAGCCTCAAAGGGCCGTGGCAAAAGCACGACCTCCATCCCCATAAGGTGTCCGAGGTGAAAAGTATGAGAAACAGCAGCAGCAAGGAACCACCATGGCGCTTCATTCCTACTTCAAACCCCTGTGGTCAGAGGAAGGACATCTTGGGCTGTTCCGAACCTAGCTGCTGAGCTTCCTGACACCAAAAGGTTAACCCTTCACTTATTCTATAAGAAAACAAATGTGTACATATACACGTACGTATGCCCCCAAAAGGGAACGGTTATCCACCCAACGGCTAAGAGAAGGATCAGTGGCAAACTTGAGCCTAGACTTCACTGACTTCGCTCATGCGAAAAGACTCGTCTGCCTAAATTACTGGAATTTACCGGGGCTTAGTAGGATATGAGAAAATCTAGTCCCCTTTAAATGTCTATATAATATATTCCCTCATTCCCTACTAACCACACTAAACCCTAAACCCTAGCCGCCGGTAGGTGAAACTCGTCGCAGGGCCTGGGTCCGAGAGCCACCCGGCGCGCAGCCAGATCCCACAGAGGAAGGCACGAAACAAAATGGCGAAAAGCCCACAGAGGTGTTCAAAAATTAGGGGTCAGCTGCTTCAAAAAAGATCCCGTACTTTGGGGTCCATCCAGGTCCCTCTATTCATTGAAACTACATTATAAGGGGCAACTGTGCAGGACTGTAGGCTGTAAGCTGGCTCTAGCTCAACTGCCTTCCAACCGAACACCAAACCAAACCCTGAACCATACAAGTCACTCTCAAGAGCCCTTGTCTTCTGAAGCTTGCTACCTTATAATCCTTCACCTATAACCCTTCACCTGACACCCATCCCAACCCCTCGATTCTAGCCGGCAAGTGAAAATACATACTCAGCTAGCACTCCTGCAAGGAGTCTCATTGGCTAATGAACCTCTAGTCAGAACTTTACCTACCATAGCAGGTAAACTAATCCCCAATCCTAAGTGCTGAACCCTTCCTAGACCCCTACACCCTGCCCCTTTTTGGGATACCTAGCTTTACATCTAGTATCATCCGTCTATACACAAAAATTAGGTACCTGAAAAAACCAGGTACAAAGGTCTAGGCAAGCCCTACATCACTTGGGCATGCCCCCTTTCCCTCAACCCTAAATCCCTAGATCCTACGCCCTAAACCCTAAACCCTAAACCCTAATCCAGCGGAGCTGAAGGCCTAAAGCTTTAAGCGGCCGACGCCAGGATCAGATAGACCATGGACTTCAGAGCCTTGGCTTAAGGGGTTAGGGTTTAGGGGTTTAGGGTTTAGGGCCTTCTCCCGAAGTACCCGGTAATTATGGGCTTTGGGTTTAGGGTTCAGAGTTTGGGGTTTAGTAAATACGTGATGTTTACATAAATGAACATATGTATGCATGTGTATATATATATATATGGGCAGCCTGGGGACACATTGGGACAAAAGGGTTCAGGGACTGTTCAACAGTTCAGCACTTGAGGTTTGAGTATTGAGGATGGTAGTCTGGGTGTTGGGCATGCTGTGATTCCGCACATGGGACCCTCAGGTCCTCTCATCTTTAGGTTTTAGGGCCTCTACCTGGACCCCAAGAGTAGGTCAAAGTAATGGCCCAAAACACCCAAATATAACACAAAAAAAGGCTATTACTCTACATATTTTTTGGATGTTTAGGTAGAAGTAACAATAGCAAATCTTCATAATATAGAACATGCGGAAACTTTTTCTTAGTGGGGTAGAGGGAGAAATCTTGACCCGGGTTGCAAAATTCCATGCAAAGGGCTGTGGGACATGGCATGAGCTATAGTCTAAACTCTTTAAAGGGGGTTATATAGGGGATTATATGGGGTATACTATAGGGGTACTTAAGGATGATACTAGGCTCAGACATGTTGTTTAGGATTTTAGGCGGCCAGGAGTGGCGATTGCCCTGATGTCCTGCGTATGTTCAGCTCAAAAAATGGAAGATTCCCATGTTGATATTCTATATCCTATACTGAGAACATACTAAGGGGGGCGGAGGGTTTCAATAGTAAGGAGCAGGGATTAGTTCTGTGTGCTCTAGCAGGGTAAGTGCATTGCTGGCATAGCTTCGGATGGGGACAAGCCACATGTACTATAGTCTAAACTCCTAGTATCCCCCATAATAACCCCCATAATACTCCCCTGTATAATCCCCTACATAAACCCCATTAAGGAGTTTAGACCATGGCTCACATGAGCTGTCACTGTAGTTTGGGCCTGATGCACCTACTTTGTGCAATTGGAGCCTGAGGCTTATCTTAACTCTTGTTAGCAAGGAATGAAAGCGATACACGCAAGTACGGCAACACGTTTAAGGGGAAGCCTTTGAGCTTTATTCAGGCTTCTAACCCGGACCCCTGATTAATAGACCCCTCCCCTTAATAGGGATTATAATATGGATCCTAATATTAAGGCCCTTAAAAGGAAGGGGTTTATGCACAATCCTAAATAGTAGTTTCCATTTTCCTTCAAAAATCCCGATATCCCCCCTGTATTGCTATATTACCTCTATAAGGCCTTGGGCCTGCATTGCATTGCATTGCATTGCATTGCATTGCATGCAGAATGTCTTCGGATCAGCATACAGCATCCGCCCCAGAAAGCCGCGGGCCACGCAACGCTAAAACCCTAAACCCTGAACCCAGCGCCCTAAACCTTAAATCCTGAACCCTAAACCCTTAACCCTAATCCGTAAGCCCTAAACCCAACGATAGCATGTTCAGGCTGATCTCGCAGAAAGAGCTATCATCTGCAAGGGCCATGTGGAAACAGCATGCTGCTCCCGCGCCGTCCTCTACACCCTACGCATATTCCGATCGGCCTAAAGCCGGACAAGCCCAAAGATCCATTTTCTAGCTAGACCCTCCATCTACCCTTGATATACCCTAAATTTCGGCTATATATCCCCATAAAAGGGGTACAAGGAGGGTCCTGGTACTTAGCCTGCTATGGTGTGGGGGCTTTGGACTTTTGCGTCAACAAGGTCCATTTTGTATACTGATGTAGGGTATACTGCCTAGACCATATAGGGCTCTGGAGCACGCACAAACGCTTCCGTACCCTCAGACCCAATCTGCTACATGGGGCTTGCAGAAATTGGGGCAGGGCCCCTTTTTGGGCGTACGAGTACTTGTAATTTTGCCCCATGGAACCACTCACATACGAGTCCAAGCAACGGGGATGAGTCGAACCATCCGCACAAGTCGCACAATTCTACCCAGTCCTGGGCGTTTCTATTCGGTTTGAGGGACACCATAGAGGATGTATGAGGAATCTGAGGAGCTGAGGGACAACTCATCTCTTCCCCTATGACTACAACCCACAACCCCCCAAATATATCTTGGAATACGCGTCGCTTGCTGTTCTGTCAACTCCTATTCTGGAAGGGCTGAATATTGGGGGGGCGGAAGGGGACGTATGCGAGAAACTCGAATTTGCTGGAAGGTCAACTTTGAGGCCCGAGGTTGATAAGACTTAGATCATGGAAAGCAGGCAAAGTAAGTAAGCACGAAACTAGCAACACCTAAGTTCTGTGGAGGGTTTGGGGGGTTCCAAGAGTCAGCTGCCCCTTTGGTTGACATTTTTGAAGGATATACAAAGGAAACCTCATTCTTGGAAGTATCAAGAAAAGGTGTTAGCTTCACGTACTCTAGCTCGGGCTGAAAGTTGACTCCAAGAATAAGAGGGCTTTGGCAATGCAAGCCGGTCCTGACGTCGAAGATAACCGAAATCCTTATACCTCATATAAGTCACCTACAAACACCTACATAACCCCAGTTGCGATGTTATCTCCTATCCGTATAGTCCCCCTGTAACTCCCTTACGTGATCCGTAGATAACCTATATATCAGCAACCCCTTTGTTGATTCTCCATTATTAGAGGTTGGGCTTACCAAAATGCACATTTGTATCCACAAGCCGTGAGCCCAATGTAGCCCTCCAAATCCTTGTATGTCCCGATATAAGCCTCTGTTGGGGCTTTGGGATTAGCGCGCTGTTGGGTTTTGGGTTCTACGGCTGCCTGACGTGACACTGAGGATTTCGGCCCAAACAGTGTAGGGCTTCAAAGCTCTTTAGTTTAAGCCCTTTAGGGTTCAGAGAACAAGCCCGGGGGCTGGTTTTAAGGTTACCGGCCAGTGGGGACTAGCATGTTCAATTAACTTCCCCCCATTATTAAAACGGTTTAGGATTTAGGGTCCTAATAAAACCTCTCACCCCCTGATATTAAATACTCCCATTGTGGTATACGAATATGTATCAGGCATGTTTAATATGAGGGGGGGGCGTTAAACATTAGGGGCAGGGGATTAAGGCAAAAACTCCAGAGAAAACAAGCATGCCTCGCACCTGAGGGTTTGGGGCGGATATTGAAATGATGAAGAACCTCCCCCCGCCCCCCCCGCCCCGCCCTAAGAAAAGCATTCCTAAACCCTTATCCCCGAATTGTGGTACGCGTTAATATGAACAGTAAAGTGTTGGGAGTGAAGGCTATGCTATGGGAAGAGGATTAATCATTAACCCCTACAGGGATCCAAGTTGACCAATGTAAGTACTCTTTCTAGACTTGCTTCAGGAGCTGAAGTACGAGATCATTCCTATACCCACCATAAACCCCCAATCAATTTAGGGTTTAGGGTATACAAGCCCTAGGCGATGAGGCAGGGGGTTGAGGTAACCTGTCGCAGCGCACCTTGTTCACTTTTAAGCCTCATCCTACCTATAGTAAAAAATATTACCAGGACCCTCCTTGTACCCTTAATTGGGGATATATGGTCCCTAATAATAGGTACTTGGGCCCTAATAGAGGGTAGGAGGAGGGTCTAGGTATACAAAAACCCTTACTTAGGGTTCCATTCTACCAAAAAAAAAAAATCCAAGTCTCGGAGGAGTCGTAGCACTCCAAAACTGTCGAACACCTGGCATGCAAAGTGCTGGCATTTTTTCCGCCTAAGCTCCTTAAAGAGGGGGTTATAGGGGGGATTATATTGGGCTTAAGATTTAGGGTTTAGGGTTTAGGGTATTGGGCTTAAGATTTAGAAACGCGCATCGCACAGCAGTGCAGGCACAGCAACGACTGTCCTGCCCAGATTCTACCCGTACCTTTTCTGGGCTTCCACACTAAAAGAGTCGTATAGCAGATGGGAATCTATATTTTGGGATAGTATAAACCCCTAGCCCTCAAGCGAGGAAGCAGAATAATCCCTGACGCGGGTAGCACATGAACTGAAAGCGGTTCGTAAAGGGCCAAGCCCTAAACCCTAAACCCCAACCCCACCCAGAAACTTCTATGTGGTTCCTTTGGGTGATAAGCATATACTTTTTGTGTATATGGGTGGTTGTCAAAATTATGGTCCCTTTTTGGATCCCCAATATAATACGGCACCTAATATTTAGGGTACCCAAAAAGGGACCATAAATTTGACAACCACCCATATAAACAAAAAGCCAAGGCAAAAGGGAACTTCCTAGCGGCTCTTGGGTCAACCCTATAAGCCCTGAAGCCCTAAACCTAAACCCCCCAGCCCTATGAGCTCTGCAACCTTGAATGAACTACAGTCTAAACTCTTAATATCTGAATAGCCCCTATAGTACTCCCCTATATACTCCTCCATATAACCCCCTTTTAAGGAATTTAGACCATTTCTCAAATACCCTGACAACCAATCACCTCGCCTCTTGCACCTCCCCATCGCTGAGGATGAGCTTCGTGGCCTCTAAAGCACTTTGCAGCTTTGAAATCTCTTGAAAGCTTAGTGTAGAGGCGTATTAGAGGGTGGGGCTTTGGGCATCGAAGGTCCGTGAGTTCGGGTGAAAAACAAGCGTTAGGAGTTGAGGTGTTAAGTGTCTGAGAATTCAGGTCGGGAATTTGAGGTGTTTGGGTTACATGGTTGGGGAAAGTAGTGGTGTTGTCTATTCGGAATTCTTTCCCCTTCAAACAGCGCCTGCGGTGTGGAGTCATTTTTTAATCTGCTGGAGAACCTTTGTTGGCTCTACATCCTCTATAACCCCTTTAAAGGTAGCCCTACTTTTGGGAAACTCTAAACCCTAAACCCTACCTTTGTTCTGGGAACCCCCAGAGTAAAATGTCATGCGGAGCAAGCAGACTCCGCTAGCCTCATCCGCCACGCTGAAGGTCACGATCAGCAGATCAAACACATTCCACTGCCAACCGTCCCTCAGAGCGCGGTTTAGGGTTTAGGGATTTCGGGTTTAGAGTTTTTTTGGTTTAGGGATTCAGAGTTTAGGGGTTAAGGGTTTAAGTCTCTGCCTCAGTATAGGTAGGAATTAAGCGTTGGAGGGGCGGGGCTTGTAGCTGAGAACGGCCTGAGAATTAGTCTGGCATCTGATACATTCAGTGTCAGGTGACTTCCCTGAAGCCGCTGAACAGTTCCGGTTGGGTTGTACACTATAATCTCCAATTTCAACACTATAACAAAACCAAAAACAGCTACATCTGAGGAACACCTGGGTAATTACAGGGCTCAGAATATCATGGAAAGCAAAAGACAAAATACAGTCTTCTTAAGCCCTTGATATTTTCTTCTCAGACCCCTCTACACGATTTAGTGTTCAGTGTCGTCTTGCTAGGGTTTAAGCTTAAGGCCCTAAACCCTACCCAAAATAAACCCTGAACCCTAAACAGCCCCAACTGCATAGACAGGCCGAGGCACATGCTAAGGAAACTCTTCCCAAAGGCAGAGATGCGAAAGAACAGCCTGGGTTGCCGTGAAGGAACTTGATTAAATTCAAACATTATAGTAAGGAAGCCCTATTGTTTACTATATATCCATATTATGGCATCCTAAAACCTAAACCCGACCCTAAACCCTAAACCCTATACCGCTCAACCCTAAAGCTGATGGTAACTCAAATTGAGTTCCTTAACAGCAACTCAGCAACTCGAGGACGAAGATGAGGCAGAAGATCAAGTCCTAGGCTACGGCAAGGGTCTGAAGGAGTGGATCAAGGAGTATGGTTTAGGGTTTAGGGATTATGGGGTTTAGGGTTTAGGGATGATGGGGCTTAGTTTAGGGTTTCAGGGGTTTAGGGAGTTTAGGTTTTGGGGAGTTAAGGGTTCAGGGGTACAGGCTGAGTTGATAGCAGCAGTGGTCTGTAGCTTGCTGAAGGTGCACATCTTTTTGCAAGCTACGCGCATGGGGACAAGAATCACGAGCTATGCAGATGGACGCCGGCCAGACAGGAATGTTGAAAAGGGGCACGACACGTACTTGAAGAAAAACCTGACCCGAAAACAACCTAGATCTTCCAACTACCCTTTGTCAGGGCCTAAGTACCCACTATCAGCGGCGTTCTAACCCCAATTGAGATTACCGCGAAGGCCGTGGAATAAAGATTCAAAATAACTCTGCAAGTGCTTGAAGCTTGCCTGAGGCAAGGGCTATTGCACGTGACCACGCAGGATCGCCTCAGTCGTGATGAGATTTAGGAAGCGGCGCCGGGCAACCGTAGGAAAGTGACATGGAAATAATTCTATGAGTCGGTCGTATGGCGGCAAGATGGATGTTTTTGGTTCTAGTTACAAGCGTTCTACAACAGCAGGGCTTAATTTGGATGAACGTCAGGAGCTATGTACTTTAAAGAATCCACGGAGGGTGCTCGCTGTGACACACCATCCCCTTTCGCGCCGTCTGTTCGATACAGGTGTATTGGGGTATATAGTAGCGATATATAGAAGTATTTTGTACAGTATATTGGGGTTATATAAGGGCATAGCACCCATCCGTACGTCAGAATATATGGGGCCTTCATCACTGGAGTCTTTGAAGCTGCAAGGATCCGAGGGTTGCCTGGTGAAGCGGTGACACGATTTGTATACGGGACATTCTGAAACTCCGCGAGATTCAACATCCCACATCACGTGGTTTAGGGCTTGAGGTTTAGGGCCTAATGCTTAAGAGCTAAGACCCCCAAAAAAGTCCGGACGACACCCAAAACTGCATCTGAGCTCAATGCTGGGCTCCCGCGACGCCACATCCTTAACCACGTTTATGCAAAAACAGAGAAACACGGTTCTGCCTATAAGGGGCTTACATGGCTGGTGGGGAGTAGGAGTTGGAGCTGGTAGAATCTACCTCCAGGTTTACATCAAAATTGTGGGATCCTTTTGGGGCCTGTACTGTGCAGTGAGGAACTCCGAGCTCTAAAACCCTACACCGCTGTCCCAAGGCAAAAAAGTAGGAATGTGAGGGAACCTAATCAAGTTCAGGCTAAACCAAAATGAAATGCCTCAGCACGCACACCATAGCAACTCACACGGTTTAGGGTTTGGGGTTTAGGGTGTGTCGTTCTTAAGATTAGGGGTCTGCTTTTATTATGTGCCTCATCAAGGACATTCCGTATCACGACGGGGAAAAGGACCCAGCATGATATGGATAGTTCCCATTTGATGCACGTTGTTTATTTGTTGTCTGGGCTACTGGTCATTGAAAAATTGGTGAATGCGTTATCGTTTTCCAATTTTCGGTGTATATGTTGTCGTTATCGTTTCTGGTGAGTGTGTTATCGTTTTCCAATCAAAACCCTGTGTCAGGAATCCAGTGTCCATCCTTTACACATCGCCTAGGACCGATAAAAAACACACACATCATTTGGGTACCCCTGAATCTTAGGTGCCGTATTCTAAGTTCAAACCAAAAGGGGTGCTAAATTCTGACCCTTTTAATGCAAAAGGCCGAAGGCTCACAGATTTGAGTTGCGAGTTGAGCGGGGAACTAGGGTTTAGGGTTTGAGTTAAGCAACTGGCGGCCTTGCCAACTGGTATCGGCCCTACCCAGAATCAATCTGAGTAAAAGAGGAGCTTGCCTGTTTGCAAAATTGGTCGGGATCCCGCAAAGCCCTTCACAAACTGGCCTGGATCGGAGGCAACGCAAGCAATAAAACTCACAAGCACGCGCTAACGCGTGGATTACGATGAACTAATGGATGAGATCCCGGGACGGCCAAAAGAAAACAGATTCTGTCTCCCCCCTCAAATAACCCATAATCAAAGCCGTAATTGAACACTCTGAAAGAAACATCGAATTCGAAAGGCGCCCTACAAATACTTCTACCCTTCTTTGGGGATCCATTATACTGGGCTCCATTTGCCCTTGGGCGAAAGGTAAGTCCACAAGCTCTGTGCTGCAGTCAAGGCTCGACCTGTATTCCGACCAGGATGGCATTCCTGAATTTCCAGGTTGCTGGGCTGTCGGTCTAAATATCCGTAGGCCTAGCTATTCGCATACCCGTCGATCTAGCAACTTGCCTAAGCTGCATTATGCATTGGTGCGTATAAATATGTACAAACTGCGCATACATATTTTGCAAAACTGAGTTCGTGTATGCTACGTACATACGCACACAATACATTTACATGTATATGCGAATGCGTATGTATGTATGTGTGTATGAATGAATGAATGAATGAATGAATGAATGAACGAACGAACGAATGAATGTATGTTTGTATGTGTGTATGTGTTTCTACAAACAATGCATCTCTGCGTGAAGAAGACCATCCTCAGGAAGATGGTTGCGTTGACACAACCCCCTCCCCCGGAATGCCTAACCCCCTCCAGAATGCCTCACAGAAGACATTGCGATGAGGACATGAAGAGTTTGCTCCTCAACCCTCCAGCTGATCTTTACTGACCGAGGTGCAACATGAGGATGACACCCATAACCTCAGTTGCGATTGGAGCCCGGGATAGCCCCTTTCTAGGGGCTGCAGCCTCTGGAGGCCCTGCGGCTGCCGGAAAAATGTTCTAAGCTCTAAGCACTACCTGTAACACCCTGAGCCCTTTGAAATTGGTAGGATTTTTTGAGCTTTAGGGTTTTCAGGCTTTGGGGCTTAATGCTTAGACTGTCGAATTTGTGGCTGCGTAGAGTATCGCAACGCATCCCATACTGATCATCACTGACGCCTCCGGGCAGAAGCCCACCGACAGATGCATGTGCTTGGCATGTTTGCATCGAACGTGTCAACCAAAAACCCTAAACCCCAAAACTCTAAATCCCTACACCCTACACCCTATAACCTGAGAACCTCCAAACCCCAAATCCAAGACCCTAGACTAACCCCTACCTCCCTGGACCCGAACAGGCCAAGACCTGAAACCTTGCCAACCTTGCCATAAGCTATCCTAAAACCTAAACCTTAGACCCCGAACTAAGCCCTAAACCTAGCTGATAGGCCCACAGAATGTCTCGGCACATCTATCCAAGGGCTCCTATGCAGTTCCTTGTTCAAGGCCGGTATTAGGCGTTGTATGGGATGTAGGGCTTAGGGTCTAAACTCCTTGAAGGGGATTATATAGGGCTTAGGGCTTACCAGGGAGTGCATGGGGACATCTTTCTTCGCATTCCTGCCTCAAGGAATACTTTCTTTCTAGTACGGCAAAAATTGTAGAGTATAGCTCTACCACAATTCAGTACGTAAGGGCCTTTTGGAACAGGGGTTGAATGGGCTCAGCTAGAGGAAAAGTGTTTCTAGTACGGACTCAAAGGCCAACAGGTGAATATTGAGCACGCTTTCTTTCACCAGTTTGTTGGGCTTGTACGGGCTAAGTACAGTACGGATTTCGTTGAGCATAGAAATTCAATATTTGTTTCACCATTTGGCCCCCGACGTTGGAAATCGTCATCCAAAAAGTATCCAACAGTAGGACTCAAAACTTCAATAGCTTGAGGCCACATGGGTACCTGGACCTTCAGGGCTACATAGGAGCCTCGGGGCACCTAAAACTGCAAAGGCGCTGCTTCCAAAATGCGGGAAATGGATTAATCGGAACCCCACTGTAGGGGCCCGCATGGTGAACTTAAGGAAGTGCCCATGTATAGCTATATCGCCAGACCAGTGGCGTAGTCGAAGTAGTCATGCGTAACCAGCCTCTGCTCATTGAATGCCGGAAGTTGCATTTTCGTCATGCATTTTGCCTGCTTGTTCTTCTAAGTAAGGATGGGGGTGTTCTTCAGCCAGGTCTATTGACAAACCCACCGCATGAGCATGACAACATGGATGGATTCATGAGCGCGTGACCAGCTGCCCTTCTGCTGCACATGGTACCACATTGCCCTGAACCCTAAACCGCACATGGTACCACATTGCCTCCTATTTGGCCCAGGCAGTGCTTGACCTATGTCCCGCAGCTGTTTAGTGCTTGACCTGCTTTTCGAAAGCAAGGGTCCGCAATATGCCTACGCCAGGGTCATGAAAAGTGAGGCATAGGGGGGCCGAAGTAATATCGTTTGCTGAGTATGCAGATGGTGCAAGTGTTCGCACGCATTGATGGAGTACCTGCATTCCAAAAGCGCAATGTCCGATTGTCTGACACAACTTCGATGCAACCCAGAAATATCAAAATAAATATAAACCATGAATCTATAATCCCTCTTAATTAAGTAGATAGAATATGGATTTGGGTATATTATAATGAGATCCCCATATACCCCGTATTCTATTTACTTAAGGGGGAATCTATAACACCTCTGGCGCACGACATACGACATGCAAGCACAGCCAAATGCAGTGTAGACTCCTCTCTGCAAAGCCGGCCCCATCTGTTGCCTTCATCTCGATTTGAGCTATAGTCTAGTCTAAACTAAACTGCTAGTATTCCCCTTGATAACCCCTACAGTAGTCCCCTATATGATCCTCTATATAACCCCCTTTAAGGAGTTTAGACTATAGCTCATTTGGCACTAAACCCTGGAACCTGTATGTCCTGCCTTTTTGGGGGCCTAGACTACATTTTCAGGGGTTCAGGGTTCATATGGCTTAGGTTTTAGGGTTTAGGAACTTTGGGTAGTTTGCCGGGCATGTTCCAAAAATTGTTGGATGTCCCAGCCGGGTCTAGGTAAAGCACGTAACCCGGCCGAGCAGCAGCAAGAGCAACAGCAATATCATGGGAACAGAATACAGTAGAGTTTACAGTAGAGTATATTGGCTCTTATAAGCCAGAAGAGGAATTAGGGGCTTTGAGATTATCTACTGTAAACTCTACTGTAAGCAATTTTGTTGACAATAAGAACAACTTTTTATGCTATTTACAATGTCTATGAGTAGCAGCGACAACTGTACAGAAAGGAGTGCAAGAAAGACTTAAAAGTCTCATTGTGCAATGCAAGTGTAGGGGCCGAAGCAAGTCAAATATAGTTTCGGGGAATATTGCACCACAACTAGATGGAAAACATACTGTTAGTCTGCATTTAGGCTTGCAATCTATTAAGGAGCCGACCACCTCCCTAATAACAATCCTTGCCCATAATCTGAGGATACTATATTGGGGTACTTCCAGGCACAATTTTTGCCCCTAACCTCTAATGGGACGATGTTGGGATTTGGTATAAAAGGGTGGGGCGTTATACTATTAGACACGATGGTAGGTTATTCAGGCTCCCAAAATCCAAAGCCTTAAGCCCTTAGACCTGACCCAAAGGGTCCTAAGTACCCATATGGGGAATACTTACCCAAACCAGAAGGGAAATTCCTCTAGAAACCATACTTTGTACAGGTACTTTGGACCCTTTGCGTGAAGACCTACACCCCTAATCCTAAGCCCTAAACCCATAACCCTAAACCCTCAACCCCAAACCCTTTTAAATCCTAAACCCTAAACCCCTAAACCCCTAAACCCTCAACCCCAAACCCTGTTAAATCCTAGACCCTAGACCCTTTAAATCCTCAACCCCAAACCCTAAACCCTAAACCCTTTAAATCCTAAACCCTAAACCCTACACCCTAAACCCTAAACCCTAGACCCCTTTAAATCCTCAACCCCAAACCCTTTCGCGCAGCGCATTGCTCGGGCCCAGACCTGAAGTGCTTGAAACAAGTCCTTGGCGGCCAAACCCAGGGTTTAGGGTTTAGGGTTAAGGGTTTAGGGTTTTGGGCTTAGGGTGGTTGAACCTAGTAAGATAATATTCCTTCTATACACATACATACTATACCCAAGAGGAGGATAGAATCTTATTCTATATTGGGTACCTTAGTATCCTCAAATAAAATACTACTCAAATGGGAGGCTTCCCAAGATTATGGGGTTAGGGTTTAGGGTTTAAAGGGTCTCAAGATTATTGGGTTTAGGGGTTAAGAAGAGGGTCATGGGTTTATAGGGTTAAGGGATTAGGGCATAAGGGTTTAGGGTTGAAGGTTTACCTACCTTTTGACAAATCATTCGCTGGCGACTTTTAGGGCGGTTAGGAAGCAATGCAACAGTTGTCCATGATCGCGGCTTAAGTGAGCTATAGTCTAAACTCCTTCAAGGGGGAGTATATGGGGAACTACTATAGGGGTTATTAAGGGGGATACTAGGAGTTTTAGACTATAGCTCAAGTGCTTGTCTGGGCGTTCTGTGTCAAAAAACAGGAGCTCTGTCAAGAAGGGGGCGTAGGGTTTGCGGGTTTAGGGCTTCTTGACACGAAGCAATGGAACTTGGTCTTGTAAATTTGAGAGGGCGCTCTACTGCAACAACATAGCGCCCCACAAACTTTGCCACCCATATATATCCAATAAAAATGTAGTAGCTTCCATTTTCTTTTCCATTATCCCAATATTACCCCAATATTGTTCCCTAATTCCCTAATCCCTAAACTCTAAACCCTGAACCCTATGGTTTCCTGGTATTGATGGGGGTTTCCAGGAGAGGCTGTTAAGTTCATTGGATCCCTCCAACTGTCCCTACATGAGCTATAGTCTAAACTCCTCAAAGGGGGGACATATAGGGGATTATATAGGGGACTACTATAGGGGTCATTAAGGGGGATACTAGGGCTCTGGACTATAGCTCACATGGTTCCCACATATACCTGTTCACTCTAAATTTCCTGGATCCTTTGTAGAAACAATAATTTCAGCTGGCTAGTAGGATCATAGATAAAGAAGGTGAGATTTGCGTCCAGGGAAGTTAGTTAAATGGAACGTATAGTCCTATAGGTCATTTATTCCTTCCTGCGTTCTCCTAGGCAACGGTGAGGTAAACGCAACAAACATCCATTGACCGCCAGGGTCCTACACACATACAAGCCTCCCTTCACCCCGGCTGGCCATACTACCAACTCAACACTCAAATGGCAGGGTACAGCAGCGGGAAAGCAACATAAACAACAACAGCCAAGGAGCGGCTACAATAATTTCAGGCCTCCTAAACGCTCTCGAAATTGCAGCCCTTAGGAGGACCCCTCACACTGTAATAGGATTCTACTGTAATCCTTACAATCGCCTATAGTCACTATTACGGGGTGCAGGGTCCCCCACTGCATCCACGAGAACCCCTTAGACCCTAAACCCCTCAACCCTAAACCCTTAAACCCTATACCCCAACCGCAAGCTCTTTTGCCTTCCACTGCTTCGGCGGCCGCTGTACAGGCTCTTGGAAGCGTGTGGTCCCGCTGCGCTACGCGCACCATTCATCATCAGACCCAACCCTACCAGGACCTCAAAAAGCAGGGAAGATAGTGATTAAAAGCGCCTTAAACGGGTCAAAACAAAGCCATGATTCTGGGGAAGATAAGGACCCAAAAGTGCCTCAAAATGGTCAAGACAAAGCCCTTCTATTCTGGGGAAGAAAATGGTCCAAAAGTGCCTTAAAATGGTCATATCAAAGCCATTATTATTCTGGGGAAGAAAATAATCCACAAGTGCCTTCGAATGGCCTACCAACAAAGTAAAGCCACTCTTCTGCAAACTTGGAAGGTCCAGCCCTAAACCTAAACCCCTAAACCCTAAACCCTAAGGTCCAGGTAAAGCCTGGTCCTGGCCTTAGGCCGCGGACCGACTGAGAATCATGGAGTGTCGGTGGCTCCTGCTGTGAAGATCCCTGGACCTAGGTACCAGGGGACAACTCTAGGGTTTAGGGTTTCAGTCATTCACAATGTCACAACAAGCGTCCAACTTGGATGACACACTCGGCTTTCTGGTCCGTTTGATCTGTGACTTTTCGTTGATGAGGCACGCATATTCATTCATGGGTGTACACCACTCGTAGCATCATTCAAATGACATTTTTTCGTGAGACACCTATTTCCCACAAAGCTACATGCGGTAGAGTTTGCAGTAGGTTATGGGTTACAAGAGCCAACTTCATCCACTGTAAACTCTACGTCGAGGTCCTTGTAGGCAAAGCTTTGCATTTGTGTTCCTGGGCAAATGTTTTAGGGATACCGGAGTTTGAGTTTGGGTGGTCATTTGCCATTTCTGGCTAGGTGGAATCTGCAGGGCATCGAATGCCGTATATCCCTGCCAAAGGCCGCGAACAATGTGACAGCCAAGGCCGGGCTTCTGAATAATCTAAGGGTTTAGGTTTTTGGGTTTAGGGTTTAGGGCTTGGGATGGTTTAGGGTTTAAGGGTTAAGGGTTTAGGGCTTTAGGTGGACCCCCCCACCTAGTGACTATAAGTGATAATAGTTGTTATAGTAGGGTCCTCTAATATTCCTATTATACCAGTATCACAAGGTGGGGGTTCCTCCTATCTTGTCCTTGTCTACAGGGCTCTGCTCCTGTGGCGCACTGATTCGGGGACTTGAACCAACCACAAAGAATAATAATCCATTAGGATCCGCTCCCCTTACCTTAGTAAGTATACTTACGAGACATGTAACCCCTATGATAACTCGGTTATCGCTGTGATTAACCTACTTAAGTCCCCCTGACCCTACAAGTAATACCCCTGTGAATTTTCAATTATTCTCAAATGGTAGGATACCGTTATGGGAACATCGAATTTCCATGGGGGAGGTTAATATTACAAAGACTTTACCAAGATTCTGTGGGCGGTTGCCTGGTGCGTTTTTCATGTGAGCTATAGTCTGAACTCCTAGTATACCCCTTAACAACCCCTGTAGTAGTCCCCCATATAATCCCCTATATAACCCCTTTTAAGGAGTTTAGATGATGGCTCATGTAGCAATTGCAGCCGCTGCTAATGTGTTTGGCATTTGCCTTCCTAGGTCCAAGGCTCTTTCCAAGTCTACGACCTAGCTGCACGTGTCGTTGGCCGGTGCGACCGGAAGCTTGCCATGTAGGGGGAGGTCGCACACGATGGGCGCATTGAGAGGACGCTGGCCCTGTATCCTTGGCGTTGCATGTGGATTCACCATGAGGTCTATGCTTTGGCTTCATCAGCTTAGCAAGCAGAATTCGGAAGGAAGGACCGCATGCTGACAGAAACCAACATAGCCTCATCATCCATCTAAATCCACATGGCCTAGCTCCTGTTCTCCTGACGCGACTGTCTTATGACGACCTGTGCTCAAAGTAATGGGGCCAACGAAATTCTATAGGAAACGCGGACCTGGGTCTTGGCATCCGGTAAGGAAAAAACTTCTCGGGCCTGCCTTTGTCGATTTGAGCTATAGTCTAAACTCCTAGTATCCCACTTAGTAACCCCTATCATACTCCACTATGAAATCCTCTGTATAACCGTTAAGGAGTTTGGACTATAGCTCAATTGTCTTCGATGTGTTGCTCAAGGGACAACACTGGTTGAGCAGACCACACTCTCAGTCACGTATGTGCGCAAGCATGTGGAGGTCATGTCAAGGTGGTCTTAATGCGATGTGCGGGTAGCCCCGTCATGCCATGACTAACCCGCAACGAATACCAATTCCTCCAGGTGTTTACGGTCTCGGGCTAAGCATGCAGTAGACACTAAGCCTGACATTCAGCCGGGACTCTTTCCCACGCTGCGCATGATGGAGGCATTGATGGAAACGCCAGGGGCGCTGACCTCCGTCATGCGTGGTGCCATAAATGCAATATGCTGGTTTGTGATTTGACAAGAGAAACTTCTAGCAGAATGGAATACACATGGCTTAACATGACATTGGTTTAGGACAGCAAATGATTTCCAGCTGTGACCCAGCAGCATAATCTGACATGGGCACGATGGTCCCCCAGCGCCAGTGAACGTGGCCGCAGACATGCAATGACCTACAGGGATGTGTGCAAAACCCAATGGGGCCAATGGGCTTTTTTAACCACAGCCCTAAACACTAAGCCAACTATGGGTCTAGGGTTGGGGGCAGGCAGTGTGAGCTCAATACCTATGTACTCCCGCCCAATGTATAGACAAACCCCAAGAGACCAATAATTTTGGGAAGCCGCTATAGCCCCCTCTAAGTAGATAGAATATGGCTTTGGGTAAACTATCGTAAGATCGCCAGAAACCTCATGTTCATCTACTGAGGGGGGACTATTTCCTTCACACACATTCCTCGACTCCCTACTTTATCGCTTCCCAGCAAGGGCGTGGCTAACATTGAAGGCAACCATTCAGTTTCATGTTGCAGGACAACCTCCCGAATCGGTCCCCCGCCCAAAGCCGCTTCAGGAACTTCTCGCGCCCCCAGCGAACATGAATAACTAATGATGCGCAGACATGAAAAGACTCCACTAAACACCCTCAAACGGACTGTCTCTGAAAACCCTCCGCTTTACTGACTCTACGTTCACGTGCAAGTTCCCCTGTGCAGACAGGAACCCTCATCCCAAAACCTTCAAACCCAAAGATTCGTCCCTCAACTCCCTAAACCCTAAACCCCCCCATCTTTCCATGCAAGACAAAGTAGCGGCTGCATCCGTTGCAGCACTGCGCCAATTTCTCGTAGCCCTTTCCTGGTTCATTCGTGCGTGATGCAGGCCCTACGGATTATTAAGCTGTGGCAAAGGATATTCTACGATGATTATACATCATCTAGATAGTCCTTGTTTGGGGATTGACAACTCGGCACAGCTAGCCACTCGTCAAACTATGTTTTCCCGAGACAGGGTTTTTGAGTCGGACAGCCGAGAAACCGTTTAGACCTAGATTGGTGATGACTTGTCTTGGACCCGTTAGCTCGCTCTCATCTCGCTATCCCTTAGGAGGACCCCCCACGCTGTAATAGTGGTACAATAGGAGAAGAAGAGGACCCTAATAGAATTGTTACTATCCCTTATGGTCACTATTGCCGGGTGTGGGGTCCAGCTCGCCCCATGCCACAGACGAGCTGCGACAATGTCTAAACACAACAAAACAGAAGTTGCTGAATGTTAGAACCCGCATCTTGGACCCAGACAGCAACGGCCCATGCGTCATGAGGATGTCGGACTTGTCCTGTTGTTCTTCTAAAGTTAGGAGTTAAGGCCCTAAAAGGGCCCTTTCGGGGGATTCTAGGGACCCTTAAGGCCACATATGAGGTAAATGGTAGGTATAAACGAATTCCAAGGTTAAGGGCCCATGGTTTCAACCTTAAGAGTTCTTCTCAGGTTTATGTTTCGGGTTGACTGTGCATTCAGGGGGCCGGACCAGTACTCACCAGTATGAACTCCTCTTGGGGAGTTCGTACGGAAATCTTTTGCAAGATGCACATTGCTTTATGGCCACTTAAAGGGAGGGGATATATTAATCGACCCTATACCCTAAACCCTTGGTTTACGGGTTTGGGTTCAGGGGTTGAGGGGCATGAAAAAGGCTCCCGACTATAATGTGAGAGTTGCCAAGCGACGCGGTCAAGCAACCATAGCCTTGTAGCACTCCATCAAAACGCAGTAAGGGTTTAGGGTTCTACATCCGGAACGAGGTGTATCTCCAAAGCGAGTTTCTGTCACCCCCAAACCCAAAGCCCCTCGTTACACCCGTCTGCCGCCTCATAAGCTAAATCCTTGCAACCCGAGATCCCTGAAACCTGAACCATAATGTGAACCCGCAACCCTAAACCCTTAATCAAATATTGGGGCTTCCCCAAAGTTAGGGGTACCTTTTTCGGGGGTCCGCATGAGGAGGATTTTAACTTATAACATATTGGGGTCTATTTGGGGGTTCCCCCTATCTATGCAAACTACCATATGAGCTCTAATACTCTACTTGCACTCTGAAACCTGGACTCTGCACACCGAATCCCACACTCTAAGCCTACTGCTCCAAATGCTAGGTCAATCCTATCTACAGTAACAAGGAGTTCATAGAAGCTTAATACATCTACAGCACTCCTTTTTAGTACCCAATACTGGGTGGGGGGTTTGACCCGATCCTAACATGATAGACCCTACCTAGAAAGCCTAGTTACCCATAATAATGGGCTACTTTAGCCCAAAGTAATAGTAAATTAGAGGAAAGTTGCCTATGAATATGGGTAACTGTCTTTCTAGGTAAATCTTAAACTCATCGTCTAGCTGTCAAGCTGCCGGCGAGGTTGACTTTAGCTGCTCCACGGCATCTGTGTGCTGGAAGGCCCGGTTTGGGCTCTTTCCGGCGGACACGGGTGCCCCAAACACGGAGACCTCAACCTGCAAAGAATTCGGAATTTTTAGGCGGAATAGTTTAGGGTCGCTCTAAACCCTCAACCAAAGTTTAGGATTTAGGGCTTAAGGTTTGTGACTTGGGGGGGGCGAGGTATGTAAGAGGGACCGTGGAGTACTGGCAAGGATCCTGTGGGGCCCGGGGTGTAAAGCTAGACCAACAGCCATAAAGCCTCACTCGAACCCAAAAAGTGGGTCAAGAAGTGACCCCAAAATCTTTGAAGTCAGTCTAGAAGACCGTTGTCCTATGTACTTTTGGGTCCAGGGCGTTGCGCTAGCACACTAGACGTCACGAGCAGCAACATGAGCTCGCCTCACTGCTTGAAGATGGATCCAGGCGCGCGCGAAAAGAGCCAGAGGAAAACTCGAGATACTGCACACCATCCTTTCAAGTGTGGCACGCTTCGGAGGTTTAGGGTTCTGATACGAACAATATAACCCCCTATATAAGACCTTTAAGGAGCTGAGATTATGGCTCATATGAGCTATAGTTTAGACCCCTAGCATCCCCTTAATAATCCCCATCATATCTCCCTATATAATCCCCTATAGAACCCCCCTTGAAGGAGTTTAGACTATGGCTCCTATAGTATTCCATGGGGATTAGGGCTCCAAGGAGCTCCAGGCTCTTTTAAGGGCTGAAGGAAGTATGAGATGAATGAGGGTTTTAGGGTTTAGGGTTTAGGGTTTTAGGGTTTAGGGAGGAAATCCTGTTCTCTGTATTGTCACCTGCAAGTTGGGACCCTGGCCCCAAAACCCTAAACCCGATATCCTAAGCCTGCTATCTATCATATCACGTCAGACAGCTCCTGTAGAATCGCTTTGTGATTGTCTCAAAACCGAAAAACAGAGACAAGTTCACATCGGCGGCTAAAATGCGGCTACCATTATGCAGTTCTTGCACAAGACTGGTGGATCCCATAAGCAGTATGGACATGCATGATATGGGCCAAGCTACCCTTAAGAGGGCCCTTGGCTCAAACTCTTGAACCCTAAGCCTATAACCCGAATTGGTCTCCAAGAGTCTCCCAAAAGCTCTTGCACCGCTTCGTGCCCCAAGTGCTCGATCCAGTAGTCGTGATTCCCTGCAATGACGAACCTTCGTAGCTACATTGGTCATTGTAGTAGCTGAAGGTAATACTAGAGGCGGTGGCGGTGGCAGTGGCGGGGGAGGTGGATTGGGCGCCGGTGGTGCTAGAAGCAGCAGCAGTATAAGAGCTGTAGCAGCAGCAGGAGCAGCAGTAACAGTATCAGCATGAGTGCAGCAGCTACAGTGGCAGTAGCAATTCCTGCACCCCGGTGGATGAAAACCATGGTGCAAATTCATCTCGAGCACCTGCGACACAAGCGGCAGCATCATTATCCAAAACGGAAACACACTCTTCGTGCCCCTGGCGAAACAATATAAAAGTAGGACACCCAGAAAGGCACTCATAATCTCCAAGAATACGGGGTGTTCATCATGCAGTGTGCTCACAGGCTCTGATGGTATCATCATCGTGGCGGCCGCACACTCAAAAAACCAGACCCAACACCAACACAAACCAACCGCCAAGAACAACCCGTTAAGACTGTAGTTTCCTTAGGCCTATAATAAAAGATATTTTTGATATTTCCTTAGAGTTATACTATAATTATAAGGTAAAAAACCTACGGACAGTACAGAAGATCCATGTATGCACCCCAAAAGCTAGATAGACCCCATGACAAAGACTTCTAAAGCAACACGGCCATCACTTGAATCCGGAGACCGCGACGAACACTTTGTAGCTCGCAGCCAATCCTGAGCAGTACAGTTGTACCGTTGGGCTTTAGGCTTAGAGTTCAGACAAAGGCCTTTATGATAGCTTCTTATGTAGCAGTGGGCTACTTCCATGCCTCCTGAAGATGCTGCCAAGCTGAGAAGATCGTCATACCCTTCATGGCGGAAAGCTCAGTGCAATCGGAAAGATTCTATTCTACAAGCACCCCAAACCACTAAACACCATTTAGTCTCGGTCATCCATAGCAGACCTACATCCTAAACAAACCCAAAAACACCCCATCTGAGGCTCCCCAAAGTCTTTCAGGACATCCTCGGCGTGCACTTGTGGTGCCCATCGGCTGCTGGCAAGGATATCTCCGCTATGTAGCACAGCATCGCAAGCAGGTAGGCGAATCCCCGCATGCCTGTAATCGTCAGAGTGCGGTTTGGGGTTTAGGGTGCACGCTCCACTGGGACCCTGGAGGTCCTGCCTTTTTTGGTTTCTGTCTTACGTATTCATGGGGTACATCCCAAAAAGGTGAGACATCACAGGTCTAGGTAGGGTTTAGGTGTACAATATTTCAAGTTGACAGCCTGAACAACACATAATACTAAGAGCAAGCGGTAATTCTGACGGCAAACTTGCCCTACTCACGCAGGCTTTTAACACTGTATCAACTATGAGCTGCGGATTAGGCCTAAACCCTACATCGAAAGCCCAACAGCAAGTCGCAAGCTGAAAACCCTGAACCCTACAACCTTAAACCCTAAAAACCCTAAACTAACCCTAAAACCCTAAACCCTGAAACCTATACACCCTAAAGCCTAAACCCCGAAAACCCCTAAACCCTGAACCGTGGGGTTGGGCTTCAGTCATCTCCTTTAAACCGGCAAGCCGGGTGCCTGATATACGGTTTAAGTGTTGTGTTTAGGGTATAGGGTTTAGGGTGGTTTAGGGTTTAGAGTTTTGATGGGTTAGGGAATCATTGCTGCTTGAAGCCTAGTGTCCCAAAAGTTGAGCAAAACATCCTCCAGGAAACTAAACGTGGCACTAGTCACGAACTTCCAACCCCACGTGAGCAAGTGTGACGTCCCACCTTCTTGGAGCAGTACTCTGTCAAGCAGCACATCTCTTGCCTCTTGTAAGGTACAAAGATGAGCTACTACTCATTATCAGGACCTTGCCTTTCGTGCGTGTCGGATACCAGCACCAATCGCACAGTTCCAGGCTTCTTTGGAGGAAGCTCGTCCCGCGCCAGCAGATCAGATTTCCACTCTCCTTTCTCCTTTCGTGTTCTCGACACAAAGCCAGAGCATTTGTTCGCGATAGAATTCTAGCAACAATGAGCTCATTCAAAATTCAAAGGTCAGGGCCAGAAAAAGTTTCATCCCTCTGTAAGAATGATGCATCTTTATGTGATGAGCATGCAATGCGGCGGTTCGCACTGAACCCTGAACCCTAAATAGTAGTTTCCATTTTCTTTTCCAGTATCCCAATATAACCAATCTGGCCAGCAACTCTGAGTTAGGTTCCGTGCAGGCCACAAATTCTCGCTTCTAACCTGAACCCTATCTGCACCATATACCCTAAGGGTCCAAGAAGCTAATAATCATATCCTTACCTGAAACTGTACGATAATTACTATTACCCAAATCCCAAGTACCTGATTATTCGGTACATGGACCCTTGGGGATATACCCTATATGATCCCTGGAAGCCTTTTAAGGCTAGGATCTGCAGTTAAGGGTCTAAGGTTTTTCGAGAACTTAGGACTCCAAGCAGTGAAAAAGGGCTTACTGGTGGTGGGTTTTAGGGTTTAGGGTTGCTTACTGGCGAACTCACACAGGGGCCCTTAGTACTACATTGCTCCATATACAACCCCTATAAAATCTCACTTCCCACTTTCTTTACCAGTTGGTTGTCCACTGCAGCGTTGCATCCTAAACCCTATACACCCCAACTTCCCCAACCTACCCCTACATAATTATGCCTAAACCGGAAACCCCAAACCCTACATAATCCCCCCCCTAAAGGGACTTATTGCTATCAGTTTCAGGCCAGGCGTCGTCAGGATCTGTCACATGCAGCAGGACCTCACCACGCGTCCCGTCACCTGGCCCGAGCCCGGCTGGTTTAGGGTTTTAGGGTTTAGGGTTTGAAGGTAGGGTTTAGGGTTTTAGGGCTTTAGGGTTTTAGGGGTTCCAGGGTTTAGGGTTTAGGGTTTAAGGATTTAGGGGTTCCAGGGTTTAGGGTTTCAAGAGGACACAGGCTCAAGGGTGCAGGGCTTTAGGCTCAGGATCTAGGATGTGGGATGATTATATATATACTTGTTTAGCCTAATGTTTAGGGTTCAAGTTGAACGGTTCAAGTTGATTTCCTAGGTCTGGGGTTACGGCTTAGGTCCTACTTTAGTTGGGAGAAAGCACGGTTTGCAACCCTAAACCCTCACAACAAGAGAAAACATTCTCTAAGCTGCCCCAGATACTCTCCAGGGACCCCAGGCGAAAAGACAAGAACAACGTCCACGCCGCGTCGTGCAGATAGCTCAACATGGCTCAAATCCACGCGATTAAGGGTTTAGGGCTTATAGGGCTCATGAGCCTGCAGGCAAGCATACTATACATATACCCTGCAAGAATCATCAGTCGCAGCTACTTGGGACTTTCAGCTAGCCAGGTAGTAGCGCAGCCTGATTCCAGCACGTCTTCGGAGCCAAACACTTCAGGCTGTCACACATGGAAACCAAAGCCATGCAAGAATTAGGCTGGCCCCTATCTGCGGTAGAGTCATGATGGATGTCTCGTTCCAAAGCTAAACCCTAAACTCCGAACCCAAACCCTAAACCCAAAATCCTAAACCCCAAACCCTAACTCCAAAACCTAAACCCCAATCCATAAATCCAAACCTTAACTCCAAAACCTAAACCCCAATCCATAAATCCAAACCCTGAACCCTAAATCCTAGGCCCAGTCAGATCAGGGCTCATTCATCCAAGAAAGCACATCAGGGTCAACAGGAGGAGGTTTGTTTGGTTGGGGGGTTCAGGGTAACTTGAACTCGACAACAACTGGTATACGTATAACCTAAGTATAACCCTATTGGGGGGCTTAGGGGCTTATCGTTGACTTTTTCACTAACAACTGGGTTCTAATATTGCCCCGACTCTCCAAGTTCTGCTCTTCAGCTTGAAAACGATATGGACAATTCTCAGGATTAACAGCCTTTGCTGGAAAAAAGATCTTACGTCTAGTTTCTGGTTCCAGGGTGCGGACCGAAGTGTGCAACCCTAACCTGCTCACGGTCGCAACAGCCAAGGAATGTGACTACACCGAGAATTTTAGGCAGGCATCCACCGAGGACATATACTTCCTCTTGCCGCTGGGATAAGGCGGCATCCTTGAATCCAGAGACCACAGCGATCGGCTGTCCTGCAGGTATAGCCCCCTCTAAGTATGCGGTATCGGAGGCTCTTCTAATAATAGTGGGGAATTCCGCATTTTATATACTTAAGAGGAATAAAGGACTTCGGGGGGCTGACGGTAGACTGTATACATGCCCTGGTCCCTGAAGATACCCTGTTTTGAGAAACCATCCAGTCCTTGCCACTTGTCGCAGTCTTGCTGCTTACGGCCCTGGGCTATGTGGGGTCAAGCTCACGCAAAGTGCGGGAGAACACGTGGAGCTTCAGGGTAACTATAGAACAAAGAGAAAAGGTTATGATGACCCTACTAGACCACATTATTAGGAGACTTCGTGACAATGACGTAAAATAGGGAGATAAGCGCAGTTATAGTTGGGTTATGATTATAATGAACCTCCAGTACGTACTGATTCCTGATCCAGGGCTTGCCACTAGTGGACTTACTTGAATGAAGGGCCTGCAGTCTTACAAAACGCAAAGGACTAATCTACTTTCCGAGCAGTGCCTGCAACAATGGCACTTGCTGACATGTTCTTCACTCCCCCCTGTTTTTAATCATGTACGAGTAGCTCTCTCTATTCGTACGATCTTTCAACTTCCTTAATGTCAAATCCTCTGAGAAATTCAAATCTACAACTCTGCTTAAAACGCGCGAGGCAAGCTATCAAGGAACCCACACCTGAGGAGCCCCTCGAAGAGCCATAGAATGCTGACCAGAAGGAGCCGAGCCAACATGAAGTTCAACAGGCTTTCTGGTGCTTACAGGGGGCCGAATGCTGATTGTTATCTAATTATGCGGCCGATAGACAGCGTGAAGGCAACCCCAAGACGAGTGCGCCGCAATTTGGGCCACAGCCGTTTACACCCCTGCACCGCTCAGCCCACAAATCCCTCTCCCATCTCATGACCTTCTCAAATCAAAGTCCTGCGCCTCAAAATTCTGAAGCGTTCCTAAAATCACTGAGCCCCAAATCCCAAACTCCAAAATCCCAAGCCCAAGATCCCAACTCCCAAGCCTCAAGCCCTGAAGACCAAACACACTAACCCCGCAAGATTTAAAATCCGTAAACCCTATATAACACAGTATAAAAGTTTCCAACCCTATATAACCCAGTATAGTAGTTTCCATTTTCATTTCCATTATCCCCACATAACCCCTATACACCCCCCCCCAGCCCCTTAAACCCTTAACTCCTTTCCCTTTGACCCCTTTTTGCATTTGGATTCTCAAAGGCTTCGTCAGACTGAAGGGTATCCCCCATCCCTTTAATCCTGAACCTAAACCCCCCTAATTTGGGAAATGTAGGGTTTAGGGCTTATAGGCTTCATAGGTTTCAGGGTTAGGGCCCTAAACCCTAAACCCCTGACCCCTAAACCCTAGGGTTTAGGCCCTAAACCCTAAACCCCTCAACCCTGTAGTTCAGGGTTTAGGAGCTCTGCAGACCCTTTATTCCCAGGCGCTGGGACTTTGCCGACTTCTTCGAGACGTCTCGGCTATCCGCCCAAGCGGTCCGACTTTGGCCCTTTACCTGGGCAAGCGGTGTCCTTACTCTGGCTTATTGTAATCCCCTCCTGCGAAAATTCAACTCTACCGTGCCCCTACAAATACGAGGGTCTTCACACTTGATATTATATAAGGGGGCGAATGTTTCATATCAGGGAGAGGTGAGTAGTATCTTAGGGTTAGGCTTGAGGGCTTAGGATGCGGGTTTTTCGGCTTTTGGGCTTGAGGATTTACGTATATAGGGTCTAGAGCTCAAGGTCTAGGATTTTGTGCTCAGGGTTTAGGATTCAGCGCTTGGGTTCAGAGTTTGGGATCAAGGATCTAGGGAGGATTTAGAGCGTCCTGTACGAAACTTGGGACTTAGGGCTAAGTTGGGAAGGTTTTCAGGACTACGATGGGATATGGGGGGAAAACAGAACATGAAACCCTAAAATCCTAGACCATGCCTAGATCCTAACCCCTTAGGCCCTGAAGCTAAAAACCCAAACCCTAGACCCTGCCTAAATCCTAACCCCTAAACCCGAAAAGCTGAGAAACCACCTGCAAATCTCCATCTTCGTTCACCTCGGAAACCTGGCAACAATCCAACGGGGCATTTGGGGTTGGGGGTTTAGGCCAAAATGGGTCTCAACGAAATATAAGGGCCTACATAGGGATTGGAGATGCAGGTGAGGATTTCAGGTTTTGGGCTTACACAGGGATACGGGGGGACAGTTCCCCAAGAATGCGGGATCAAATTGAAAAACCCTGAACCCTAAAGGAATGGAACATGAACTGAAAGCTGGGTGTATATGGGTGTTACCGAAAGGTATGTAAGGACCTAAATAAGCAACAATTTCGTTTTGAGGTCTATGTGAAGTACCCAAACCCAAAACCCCAAACCGTAAATGTTTGAACCCTAAGCCTACATTCTACCACAAGGATGCAAGGAATCTAGGCTCATAATATTGGTAATTATCTAACCCCCTACCGTAGTTTTAGGGGTTTAGGGATTGGGCACGCGCGTCGCTCCAAGCAGGCACAGCACGTTCCTCAGTCCCAGCAGAGCTGGGTTGAGGGTTTGGGGTTTAGGGTCTCATCGGTGGTTGGGAACTGAGCGCAGGGAGATTACGTTTTCCTTATAAAGTATAAGCATGCTCGATATTGAAGACCATACTACCTCTTTTGGAATGCTACTGGGGTACAACTAATTACTGAAAGTCTCCTAGAGACCAGCCTAGGACGTCAAGTAGATCAAATTTCTCTGGTGCGTCAACAAGACTAAGTCCCCGCAGAATCCGTTCTTCGTCCATGTGTCGGGAGGCCCTGGAAGCTAAAGACCCCCAAGCAGGGAACCTCATATCTTTCTGGCATAGCCGCATACTGATACTTTGCCAAGTTGGCAACCCCTCATGTCTCCCACGAAAACAAAACGAAATGGACACTGTGGGTCAAATGTCAAAGGAATTTTTCACCACCTTCTAGACCAATGAACCAGCCTTGGGTACTGCCCCCACCCAGTAGCAGTCTGTATTAGGGGTCCTATTAAGGGCTATATATTATACTTATTATCCAGCTGTTACTGAGTCGGGGCAGTACCCAACCTATGGGTTTTGGCGATTCTTAGTGGTGCAGGATTTCTTGCATCAACCGTACGTACTACATAGGACCTCCAGGACTAAGACCCCCAAAAGAATACCGTACACTGCACCCTAAGCCATTCCCAAACGCTACATCCCAAACCCTAAAAACCTAAAACCCTAAACCCTACGTGAACCCTAAACCCCATACCCTAAACCCTGAACCTCAAGCCCTGCATCCCAAGCCCTAAACCCTCAGCCCTGAACCCTGAATTCCAAAACCCTAAACCCTAAAACCTAACGATACTTCCTGAATCTTAACCTTGATCTCCAATCTCTGCCCTTACCCAAAGCTGCCTCCATGCTGTCATTGGCACCGTCCAGGGCCGCGTCGCAAACGATTTCATCTGGGCTCTTAGGGCTCAGGTAGGGGTTCAGGGTTTAGTGTTGAGGGAATTTGGGCCCAAAGCCCATACAATATCTTAAACCTTCAACCCCATAGGTGGGGTCATTCCCCCTTACGGTAACTGTTACCACTATGGGTTATAGGAGTTATAAGAACCCCCTTAATACGGCCCCTTTAAGGACAGTTACTGGGAGGGGGAATGACCCAACCGATAGGGTTTAGTGTTCAATTTGTTGTTCCTTTTCTGTCAGAAATAGCTCCCAGCCGAGCGCTGTTGCTCAGTCCCCTTGCCTTCATATGTTTACAGTCCCCCCTAAGTAGATAGAATATGGGGTATAGGGGGATCTTCTTATAATATACCCAAAGCCATATTCTATCTACATAAGGGGGACTATAAGGTTTAGGGCTTAGGGTTTACAATATGAGGTCTTGAGGTAATTAAGCCTGAGGGTTAGGTTAGGTTGCGCCTTTACTCTAAATAACCTGTACCCCCGGTAGAAATTTGAATATCAGCTGGGTATTAGGACCTTATTAGGAATACAGATGACGGAAATTCATTTCCGGGGAACTTCAGGCCCCCCGGATTTGCTTTAGAATAGGTACCCATAAAAACCAAGAAGGGAAAGCAACACTTATCCCAAAGTACCACGTAGATAGTACCCTGAACCCTACACCCTAAACCGCTGAACCCGAAACCCCGAAACCCTAAACCCCAAAAGCCTAAAACCCTAAACCCTACGACGCGCACAAGGTCCGCCAAAAAGCAAGCTGAAGCGGTGCAAGGCTTTTTCTACCCTAGTAGACCCTTCTGCTGCTAGAGAGAACCCTAATCCCTGAACTTTACATCCTAAACCTTAAGCCCTAAACGCTAAACTGAAACCTTGAACCCTAAACCATTCCAGGGGAACCACACCTAGCATGCCTAGCACCCCTACTCTGGACCGCAAGCAGTATTATACTAATAACAAGGACCAGCAGTCAAGTACATACCAGGACACACCCTCTCCCCCAATAACATGGAACCTGAAATGAGCACACTCTGCAAAGGACAGTAGTCTGTAGGGCGCCCCTTTTGAGGTTCCATGTCAGTTTGGGGGACCCGCCATGAGGGACCTCCAATCTGCAACAAAAAAATCAAGCATTTGCTTGATGACTATTGCGACGGGCCCTCTTGACCCCAAACCCCAAAGTACCAAAGGGCTCCTATGTAGTTCCTTCTTGGGTCCGTCATGGTTTTTCGGTAAGGGATTAAAATATACTACCCAAAAAGGAACTACATAGAAGGGTCTGGGTATAAATACAAAGCCCATTCTTTGTAGAAGCCTGACTGCTAGTATAGATTTCATAACATCCTAGAGCGCGGAGATCACCAGCCATGCGTAAGGGTTTTATGAACCCCAAGAATTCAAAATCCTACCCTAAACCTAAACCCCAAACCTATAACCATTTGGTTGAAGAACCCCCTACAATGGGAAATCCAGCCGACACGTGGGTGTCATCACGACTCTGAAATGCAAAATCCCAGTTACCAGCATGGGTTTTATACCCCACTCAAATGAGTGCGGTTGAGGGTTCATGGTCAAACCCACACACCCGAATGGCTTTATACCCCCCTGTAGAATCGTAACTAGCAGTCTGGGCCTATGACCCCTAAAAGCTGGGTTGCTGTTGAGGAACTTACAAAAAGTTATTTTAATAAGGAAACCCCATTATTTACAGTACTTTGTAGCACTACTATGGTGACTCAACTTAAGTTCCTTAAAAGCAACCAAGAAAGGCGCGATTAATCTCATAGATCTGCTTGTTGGCAACCCAAGAACACACATTATACAACTAACTTGCTTGTGACATCGTTTTGGTAAACCTATAGTCAGCCATCTACTTGCTGGAAATCTGCATTTTACATCCCAAAGCAACACGACGCTCTGGCTCTAAATTCTCCGTTTTGGAAAATCCACCGGTTGCAAATTCTTCTTTCTCGTTGGGAATCTTACCGCGCAAGGGCTTTTGGGAGCCCCCCTTGTCCAGAAACTCATTCATGGGTGTAGGTACCCATTGCGGTAATATTAGGGTTGCATTGGGATGATGGCCCTAAACCCTAAACCCGAAATAAAGTGAAGCTACTATTTGAGTAGCTTTTTTTTGTGGTTGATCCTAGTAAGTTTATATTCCTTGTGTAAAATACTATACCTCAAAAGGAGGATATAATCTTACTCTATATTGGGTAACATAGTATCCCCCTAAACCCTAAACTCTAAACCCAAGTAAAATACAACTAATTTAGGGTTTAGGGTCTAGGAGCACCCCTGGAACTTTGAAACCGGATGCCCTCGAGGTGGAGAGAGTTCGGTAGAAGCTCCCCGAACCTCAGATCCACGGACTTTGGGGGGCCAAGTTTAAGGACGTGGGGGGGGGGGTTTAGGGTTGTAGGGTTTTGGAGTATAGGGTTTAGGGTCTAGGGTTTTGGGGGGGGGTTATCGGGTTTAGGTTTAGAATTTGGAATTTAGGCGCAGCAAAATTCTTCTAGCTAAAAGGAACAAGTAGGCAGACTCAGGGCTCACCACCACACAAAAAAGGAGCCAGAAAAGCCATTATCTACATGAGCTGTAGTCTAAACTCCTAGTATCCCACTTCATAAGCCTTAGAGTAATCCCCTAAATAATTCCCTGTAAAACCCCCCTTAAGGAATTTAGACTACAGCTCACATGCTTTTTGGAGTTCTGGTAAGGATCTTCGGGACTCCCGAAACCAAAAAGCGTTGGGAGTTTGAGGAGACCAGCGATTAGAGGAATCCCTTGCAGAGCGCACTCTTGTGAGGATTGTCCGAAAAGAAGCCTGGCAGAAGTTCTGAATAACCCAGAAAGAATCGTGATATTCAGGCCCTAGAAGGAGGGGGTTTATTTATCATGGGTCTGCATTAGTCCCGTTGGTCTGGCAGACTCATAACCTAATTCCCCTACCCTAACGTACCTCCCCTTACCTGGACCCCAACAGTAAGAAAACAAATAATTGGCCAAGACCCATGAGACAAGAGAGAGCTTAAGCCCTAAACTCTCAAACTGAACCCTACACACCCCAAACTCTAAACCCTAGACCCGATAACCCAGTAACCCCAAACCCCTGAGCCCCTAAACCCTAAACCTGTTCAAGCCAGTATGCCAGGGACTTGGAAAGCTTTGTTCAAGTCGCTCGATCGCCTCGGTGGCTCGAGAGGCAAGTCCGGAAGCAGCCTGCATCAATTGTCTAAGGTTTAGGGGTGTAGGGTTTCTGGAGGATTGCATAGGGTGCTTGGGGTTTAAGGCTTCCGGGTCTAGGAGTCTAGATTGTAGGATTTGTAGGGCTAAAAGGTCTTGGGCTTTGAGGTCTAGGTGTCAGGAATCAAATGATTTAAGGCTAGCTTTGCTCCCGCCATCTCACCACCTATTTTTCTATAGAAATCGTGCTATGACAATAGGGGCCGTCCAAAGACCTCCGTCCTTTCAAAGTTGCTCAAAGGCGTGCGTGGGGGGGGGGATTCTGCTGCTTTTGCTCTGGGCCTGAGCATGTGGGATTTGTCAAGGGACATATATGGATTCTTTTTAGGTAGAGCAGTGCTGCGCCTTATTGTCCTCCTTGCCAGCAGCCCGCTTGCTAAGAAGGTTCGCGACATCTTCCTCACAGAGATCAAACAAAAAAAGGCCACTTCTAGCCACGACTACGCCCTGCTAGCTTGCCCTCGCAAGCAGGGCGGTGCTGGAACCAGCTCAGCAGCAGCTGCAGGGAGTAGGAGCAAGCAGGAGGAGGAGGAGGAGGATGTAGGAGGAGTGGGAGGGAGGCGGGTAGGAGGAGGAGCTGGAGGAGGAGTCGGGGTAGGAGTAGGAATAGGAGCGGTCGTAGTAGAACAAGTATAGGGAATAAACCAACAAGTAATTAGCAAGTTTACCAGGAATGGGCACAGGAGGAATAGTAGTGGTGGACAGGTCGTTGACCATTACAGAGGTAGTCGGGTAGCCAGCCTTGATATCCACACGCAGGTGTGTGCAAATGTCGCGCAGCTCTTTCAGCAGTTTGTGGTGGAGCACCGAAGAGTCGTGGAGGTCCTGTTGCGGTTTCTGCTAGTGCCACAGGCGCATCGGGAGTTCAAGGGGTCACCTTGGAGCCTAGTGGGTTGTTGTTTGCAAATATGGTAGGTTCCCAACATAGGGGGACCCCAATATAGACCCCAATATACTATAAATCCTTTTTTTTTGTAGGTACCCCCAAAAACGTATCCTTAATTCGGGGAAACTACCACATGTCTAGTTTAGGAGTTGCATGATGAACAAGCCCTGCGAATGTGCTACAGATTCTCCTCCTTCTGCCGCGCACATCCCATTTGATCAAGCCATCCAATTAAGGCAGCGTGCTCCACCCGCTAACACTGGATCGAATCCTAGTTTGCAAGCTACGAAATGCCCCCCAGGGGAATCTGGATCGCAGCGTCTAACGCTCCACAACTGCCCACCTCAAGCGCCAATCACTGGCAGGAACCAATACAAAATCCTACGAGGACCTTGAAGGCAGCTTGCTCAGGAGGGGGATGATCCCCTACACCCTCTAGTCTAGCTCTGTCCGTTAATCCCCTTCTATGCTCCCTAACGTCACACTTTCTCTGCATACTGTCGCCGGCCTTCAGCAACTCGATCGTGCTCCCCTTCTTGGGGCTGGGACTGCTTGCTGCGCCTGGGATTGAATCGAAAGCTGCTCCATTCGTTAATTTTAGGTTTAGGGTTTAGGGCTTAACGTTTGGAGTTTAGGGATGTGAAAAGAATTCTGGAGGACCATGTGGGGAATGCATCGTGCGCTGACCACCTAGCCCCTCCAACCACCCTCTATTCGGGACAGTAGGTTCTTGGCAACTACTTGGAGGGTCAACGGGGCTACGTACTAGACATAGAACCCCTACAACCCATGTCATAACCCAGTTGTCCCTATTACTAACCTATTTACCAAGCTTTCCTGACCGTCTAAGTAGAGTATCCGATCCATTTCTTCAAACTATGACATTTGGTGCCAACAAGCTTCTCTCTCCACCAGCCCGAAACTAGCGAAGTGGGGCGCACTGTTTGTGGGTGGTGCCTTCCTTTCTGCTTTTCTTTGCGGCTGAGCTGACCCCCAGAGTAGGTACTCTCTTTATCCAGTTGAGCTATAGTCTAAACTCCTAGTATCCCCCTTAATAACCCCTATAGTAGTTTCCTATATAATCCGCTAATATCCGCTATATAACCCCCTTTAAGGAATTAAGACTATAGCTCATTTATAGACTTAGGGCCCAAAGCAGGCACTGGTATGGCATCCGGTCGGAGCCGGATTCATAGTCCCGGTTACTTCCGGTTCCCAGCCCCGCACCAGAGATCCAACCACACCCTGGCTTAAAAGCAATGAAGGAATGGATACATATACTAGCCCTTCAAGAATCTCCAATATTGCAGTAGTTGCATTTGTTTTGAACGCTCTTATAAACCCTAAACCGAACTTGCAATTTCCCATCCCATTCAATACCTGCTAACCAGAGGTAAGTAACAGCATCCAAAATCCCTGCCTGTCTCCAGCCTATCTTATACAAAAGCTCCAGGATGTAATCGACCATGTAATCGACGAGAACTTCGAATAAAAGGTGTAGGGCTTAGGGACCCTGTTGATGGCAAGAAGTTGGCATGTGCTAAAGCTACGGCTGTGTCCTGTCTTCATGAGAAGGATTAGGCCAAAAGCAGCACAGAAAACACAGGCCGGCAATCTTGGCACATATCCAACTCATTTTTTCACAAACCTCCGCATGCTCCGGCTTGAAGCAACTGGTGAACTATTCTGGGGTGGCCCTTGCCTTAGTTGCTCAAGCACGCGGGAGAAAGTTATTGTGGGAAAGCCTTCAGACTCGGAAGAGCAAACTAGGGCTTGGGCTTTAGGGTTTAGGCTTAGGGTTAAAGGTCTAGGGCATGTGAACTATAATCTAAACACCTTAAACGGGGTTTATCTAGGGGATTATATAGGGGAGTTCTACAGGGCTTCTTGGGGGGGATTGTAGGAGTTTAGACTATAGCGCATGTTTGGTGTAGGTCCTAGACCCAAACCTGAAACAGAAACATGCTTTTTGGCTTCCCGTGGAAAAAAGTACCTAAACCCTGAACTCTGAACTCTCAAAGCCCTAAACTCTAAACCGCAAACCCTAAACATATGATCAAGATACCGTAAACCCTAAACAACTGATCCATCTGATCAATAAGACTCTTAACTCTGAACCCTAAAACGTAAATCCTCAGCAAATGATCAAGAACACCCTAAATCCCAAATCCTACACCCTAAATCCTAAACCCCAAACCCTAAACCCAAAATCCTAAACTCCAAACCCTACACCCTGAATCCTAAACCCCGAACCCTAAACCCTAAATCCTAAATACTCAACCCCAAACCCTAAACCCTAAACAAATGATCAAGAACACCTTAGTTGCAGGAAGCCATGGACAGAGCAGTTGCACCATTCTCAGCAGGTCTGTCCAAGGTGGCCCTGGCCTGAATTAACCTGAGCTTTGGGTTGTGGGTTTAGGGTTTAGGGGTTGAGGGTTTAGGGGTTTGGGGTTTAGGGTTTTGGGGTTTAGAGTTTAGGGTTTGGGGTTGAGGGTTTGGGGTTTAGGGGTTGAGGGTTGAGGGCTTAGGGAGGTGCAGAGTGCTTGCAACCCCTCTATAACCGGTACGTAAGTAAACCCATGGGCATAGTGCCATGGTGGCCTCCTCTTTCTACGCGAGTACGGGAAAATGGCAGTACAATTTGCCCAGGAATTCCTTGGACCCCTGCATATCCTAAACCCTAAAACCCTAAACCCCTAAACCATTGACCCTTTCTTGTGATATGCCCTACAGTAATATCGGACAGACAAAGCCCTCAAGGGAGGGCACCCAGGATCCAGGTTCGGGCTTGGGGCGAGTGCTGTTGACTCGCCTAAGGCTGCTCAGTATTTCAATTTAGGGTTTAGGGTTCAGGGTCTAGGGTTAAGGTTTGTGAAAGATGTATGCTTGAACAAGCCCAACCATTACCGTCGTGCAAAAGATCAGACGGTCCAAAGTTTGTGATGAGTGACCATGAGGACAGTACAAGAGCGAGATTTCATGCAGATTCTATGAAATACGGTAATCTCAGATCCCAAACAAGCATGTTACGTTTAACACGTCCGTAAGATAGCACAAGAATCTGCATTGGAACAGTCTTTATTTGCGGTCCTATAAGGGCTATATCTAACTTTATAAGTATTATCCAACTAATTCAGGGTGCGGGCAGTACCAAAAAAATAACCTGTCTAAATCCGACGGAAGTAAAACCTGCACCCTAAACTGGAACAAAAGGTAGTTTCCCTAAATAGGGGGAACCCAATTTAGACACTGATATATGAGGAGGACCCCCCACCCTGTAATAGTGGTGTAATAAGAATATAAGAGGACCCTAATAGAATCCCTATTTTCCCTTGAAACCCTAAACCCTAAACCCAAATCCCTAAAACCCAAAACCCTAAATCCTAAAACCCTAAACCCTACTATAATCCGTATTCTTGGGACCTAGACAGGATCATCTGCCAGGCTTCAGGCAGGTCGCAGCTGCACAACTGCCCCGTGACCCTCCTGAGCCGCGAAGAAGATGGCCGTGGCGCCATTGCCGTTTGCCTGACAGGGTCTAGGGTTTAGGTTTTAGGGATTCCCCTAGACCCTAAACTCTAAACCCGTAACCCTAAGGGTTTAGGGATCCGGTTTTAGGGTTTAGGGTTTAGTGATTCAGGGTCTAGGGATCTGGTTTAGGGTGTAGGGATTCAGGGTTTAGGGATTAAGGTTTTACTGGGTTGTTGTTAAGGAACTTGATTTAAGTTACACGAGTTGTTTTGTGCAGCGCAGGCTTTTGCTGAATTGTGAGCGCGACTACGTACAGTCTCAAAATGCATCAGAGCAATGTAAGTTACCATGGTGGGGGAAGCATATGTGTTATTATGTGTGTGTATCTATATATATATATATCTCCATTAAAGTAAGTTAATTCAAGTTGCTTCACAGCAACCCAGTTTGGGGCTAAGGGTGGCTGATTCAATTAAAGGAAACAGGTGAGACATAGATGCAGGATGATTCTAGGCTAGTATTGCCTCTTTCTAGGCCTAAGCCCTAAACCAATAACCCTAAACATGGCATTTTCACCCTTCCCTATGTACAGCCTGAACTTGCGCGCACCGTATCCTCATGTGGCCTCCTACGAGAGGGTTTAGGATCATTGTACATGCTAGACTATCACAAACAAAGTCCTTCTACATCCCCATCCTACACCTCCACAAGTCAAATGAGGCCTGTCTGGATCACCAAAATTATGTAAAATTATGGCTTTTTATGGCTGTTATTATGGGCTTAGGGCTATTATTTTACATACTTTGGGGGTTTTCTGATGGGTTCAGGCCTATTATTTTACATACTTTGGGGTTTTAGGTGAACTGGAGCATGCCCAACATCTTGCCAGCTGCCTTGTTGACAACGGCTTTAGCATGCAGAAGCTCTTGGACCTCAGCTCTCACTCCCTAGGGCTCCCAGCTACGGCTTAGGGTTTAGGGTTTAAGGTTGAGGCTTTAGGGTTTCAGGGTTAAGGGTTTAGAGTTACTGAGCTATGTAGCAAAAGGGTATATAGAACCCCGAACCCATTATTCAGGTAACTGGGAGCCTTAGGGACTGAGTTTTGAGTTTGGCTTTTGGGCTTACGGCTGAAGATCTGCATATGAAGGTCTCTCCCATGAGCGATACACTTTGGGGCCCAAGAAATATCTCTAAACTCCGAATACCCCCAATAGTAACCCCTATCATACTCCGTTATATACCCCCTTTCAGGAGTTTAGACTATAGCTCATATGGAAACTCTCATACACAACAGCCTTGGCACTTGACAGGAATTAAACCTCTTTCAAAAAGGAGCCCGCAAGAATATGGAACGCCTGGGTTCAACATACTTCTAGACTACACTCCCCCAAACTTACATGAAAACCCATATAGCCCCCTCTTAAAGGGACTGTAGTCCTCATAGGGCCTTTTTGGGGGTTCCATGTTAGTTTCCGGGAGGCTAGATTCCCTGGCGAGCAAGGGCTTCGCATGCTGTTGCATGGCGACGTGGAATGTGGGTAGAAGCTTCACGCGGACGCCGTCGCACATCCGCATTACATTGGTAGTTCCCAAAATTGGGTCCCATAGTATTGGTACCCTTGAGAAATAGGTGCCATACCATGATTCATAACTAAAAGGGCCCATGCTGTCGTGAGAAGTACCCACATGCAAACTTAGTTTGCGCCCGGACAACTGCAATGTGGAACCCCAAAATGGGCCCGACAAAGAGCCCTGAAATTTTCATTGTGGGGCTATATGGGGTTCCCATGCTAGACGTGGAGAGTACACCATCAAGGAACGCTACCTGTCCGATACCTAAACTCTAAACCCCTCATTTCTGCTGCCCAAACTCCAAACCCCAAAGCCGCACCACCTGATACCTAAGTCCCAGACCCTAAACCCTAAGCCCCATTATAGTGGTTTCCTTTTCTTTTCCACTCTCCCTATGTAACCCCAACATATACCCTATTTCACTGTAATAGTTTCCATTTTGTTTTCCCCTGAGCCAATCGATACACAAATATCAAACCTCCGAGCCTTTCACCAAAAGTTTAGGGTTTAGAGCTTAGGGTTTAGGGTTTGGGATTTAGGGTTTAGCATTTAGGGTTAGGGTTTAGAGTTTAGGGTTTAGGGTTTAGGGACCTAAACCCGCAACAATCGCTCTGAAGAGGGTTATATGGGGATAATGGAATGGAATCTACTATAATATAATAAGGTATTTATAGGGGTTATACAAGGATAATGGATGAAAGAAAAATGGAAGCGACTATAGTAAGGAATATAACCCTGAAACCCTGTAGATCCTACACCCCAGTACTGCATCTGCAGGGGCTATCTTCCGATCGCCTCGACAAGCCGCAATCGCCAGTGCTGTGGCGGAGTTTTCCGCCTGGCAGGGCGCGCATGAAACAGGTTTACCTGGAGCATGCATGTCCCTCCTTCTTGGGGGTTATTTCCTAACAACCTTGTTGCTTGGGGGTTATTTCCTAACAACCTTGTTGAAAGGATATCCTAGAACAGTAGTACGTCCAGTGTCCAGGTTGAGTTAAAGAGTTGGGGGATTGAGCGGATTAGGCCCACGGTTTGTTGGGCTTGTAGGGTTCAGAGAGTGAAAATGTCAGCTTGGTAGGAAGGAACCTGAACCAAATCGTGGTAAGGTCACGGAGAAAAGGTCTTGGTGGTTCTTCTGCCCTAAGCCCTAAACCCTGTTCAACCTAAACCCTCTAAACCATAAATCCTAAACCTCGAAACCCTCTGAACCCTAAACCTGAAGCTGTCTAAAACCCAAACACTACATCTGAACCGTGGCATGAAGGCTCAGTCCCTGAAGTTTCGATCCACGTCCCCCTAGGCGCGGCGAGCTAGGCAACAAGATAAACCGTGAAGGTCTACATCTTCAGAGCAAGTACGTCTGAAAAGAGGCATTGCCATATATGCCTCCAAAGTACTAGATCGAGCAGAAACCCTTTCTGTTCCATAACCTCGATCCTCCAACTACCCGCTATTCAGGTCTAGGTACCACTAATTAGGGGCTGTCATCACACCAATTAAGGGCACTACGAGGGTCCTGCAATGTACCCGCAAAAAAAATTCTGCATAGTCCAAGAACCCCAAACCCTGAAACCCTAAATCCGAAGCCCGGCATAATCCACTTTATAACCCTGTATCACTAGAATCCCCTCCGAGAGCTTGAACGAAATGTCCTTGGGGCAGGAACGTTTCTTTCACTGCGATGGGCTGCGCAGGCTGCGATTCCAACCCAGTCTCTAAGTTTTGGCTTCGGGTTTAGGGCTTTAGGGTTTAGGGGAGTTCAAGGATCCCCCGTAACTAAGCAGAGAACATTGTCATCTCCAGCAAAACCATTTGAAAGGGCTCAGAAAGACTGCACGCGTATTCCAGTAAGTCTGTTGGTGGTTTCTTGATGTCACTTTACTATTGGCATTACTTGTCATTGACTAAGGACAGATTGCGGGTCAGCAGCCCGCGATCAAATTTGAAAGTAGGGAATGGTTTTCCCCAAAATTAGGGGTACTACAGCATCTTGGGGGTCTCTATATAAAAGATTATAGCATTTTGGAGTCCATACTGACATGACGTGCCCCTAAACCCTGAACCCCCTCCTTACCTTCGTTGGAACCATGGTAGCAATCTAGTTGCAGCTGATTCTACAATTATAAAAATTTAGGGTTTAGGGTGGGCAGCAGAAATCGACCAGTTTTTCCAAGCCCTGGGCCCTAAACATCATATCGGGCTGCATGATTTCCATCCCAGCCTCCTGATCCAGCCGTGCCCGGCGCGTGATTAGGAGCTGCAGAACTGAGTGATGACCTCCTCAGGTTTTAGGATTTAGGGTTCCGCGCGCAGGGGGCGTGGAGCCCTTGGGCATCCGAGCTATTTAAACTCGAAACTGGGAGGCGAATACCCTGTTTTCAACGACGCATTTCAGCTGTATGGGGTGCTGAGCCCTTTAGGAGGCCTACTGGAAGGGTCAGGGAGACTTAGACTTAGTAAGTAATGATGAAGGACATGGAAACCACCACAGGGTTTAGGTTTGAGGCTTTAGAGTGAGGGAGGCTTGGTAAGTATACTCATAACCCCTATCCTCAGTTGTCCCCATTTATTCAGGGTAATTTAGAATAATTTCACTTCCCAAGTTAAAGCCATTTTGGTATGATTCCCTCTATAAACCACCATTTAGGGTGAGGCGGGAGAGGTCGCTTTAAATTGCCCAATATTTTTTGTTAGAATACTTTCTGAGCCACCCCTCTCCAGACATCATCTCGGATGTTGTTAAGGAACTTAAATCAAGTTACCATATTATGGGCAGATGGAAAATCATAGGACTTCCTTATGAAAGTAAGTTCAATGAAGGTCCTGAATAGCAACACAACCCAGTTATAGCATCTCTGACCCTTGCCGGAGCCGCATACAGGAGACTTATATGCGCATATGTAACTATCAACAAAAAAGTAGCCCAAACCACCCTAGACCCTGAATCTTGAGATCCTACACCCTCTTAACTCTGTAGCTCCTAGTGGGTGGTATGCTATAGCCCCCGTTTACAAAACCACAGCACACCCAAAAGGAACCCTAAACCCTAAACCCCAAACCCTAAACCCCTAAACCCAAACCCTACACCACCTAACTCTATCCTAGGCTCGCTGTGCGGCCATTGACAACGGCGTCTCTCCACCCTCACCGCTCTGCTCGAGATCGGCATTGGCTTCCATGAGCCTAGGGCTCTATAGGAGGTTCTCAAAATAGGATTACATTGAACCCTAAATCTAAACCTGTGAGGGGAGTATTCCGGTGGAGTGGGGTTCCTCATTGGAGATCTCTTCTTGGGATTGCCACGCGGAGCGGACTGTTAACCTCCTACGCCGAAACGACAAGGATTATGGCATATTACGGTCTGCATTCTTGCCTCCCATTTATAGCAACTCCCAGATGGGGTGTGCTGCGTCAGGCTCGCAAGCCGAAACCCCAACCCTTGATCGGTTTAGGGTTTAGGATCATACCAACGGTTTTTCTCTCTTACTCTCAGGCAACTGAGTTCCCTGTCAGCGCCAAGAATCATACCCAGAGTCAAAATGCAAAACCCTCAACCACAAATCTTAAACCCGTGGGCCCCCCCAAAAAGTAGGCAAACTACTAGCCCCAAACCCATGAGACAAGAGTCAAAGGAAATCATTATGTACTGTACATACGTTGCCTATCCCAGTAAACAAATAATGTCAACATTGGGCCCTAAATTCTAAAAATATTTTCTACATTGGGCTGTTTGGGTCCTTAGGGAATAGCCCTTAATCCCAAATGTGCAAAACCTTAAACAAAAGTTCTTCGCCCAGGGGCCGTAGGGCCACTTCACGATGGCCGCGTTGCGCAGCCACGATCAAAGGCGTGAGCTTCTCCTTTGGCGCGGTTCAGGGTGTGTTACCCAGAGGGTCCATGTAGTTGTGCTAAAGTCATTTTGTGGGAAAGCTCTTCGGACAAGTACATGACTACATGGACCCTTTGGGTTAGGGGGATCGTTTTCCAGCTGCTGCTAAGCTTTGGGCTGGCTTTGGGCCTGCTCTTGCCCTGCGGGCTTTGGCGCCACCTCAGAAATGCATGTCTGGAATCTTGACCTCTAAGCCCAAAACTTTGAAGCCTTTTCTGAGGAGCATCTGATGAAGCATCTTCTTGATGCCACAAGCTGAAAACCTAAACTCTCGACCCTAAACCTACACCTAGATCCCTGAGCCATGAAATTGTGGTTGAAATTAAACCTGTACATGGTTTAGGGTCTTGGGGTTTAATTACTACTAAAACAAGAAATCAAAAATAATTCCTAAAGGGATACCAAAGGCGTCACGGCCGTATTATGAAACAATTTCCTCTAGTTAGCCCTCATACATCTGGAAGATCGTAGCTCATGACTTATAGCGGGCTCTCATGATGGTTTTCTCTCTTCGGTTCAAGGACTAAGCAAGGAAATGCATGGACCAGACTAGACACATGACAATGTAGACCCCTGATTAGTAAACCCCCTCCCCTTAGTAGGGATTATAATCGGGATCCCAATATTTAGGCCCTGAAAAGGAGGGGGGTTCATTAATCAGGGGTCTACATTAGAATGATTGAAGCCTGGGATCTTGGGAGGATTGGGGGATCCAATTCTGGGAGCCCTGTGATAATAAGACGTATGTTATGTCAGACAGCCTGAGTAACCCGCTATCCGGAAGCTCCAAATCGTGCAAGCCCTGCATTACCTGCATGAAGACCGACTCGTCGGATTCTCCTGAACCCCTATACCCTAAATCCCAAACCCTAAATCCTAAATCCTAAGTTCTAAACACTCCCTGAACGCTAGAAATATGAAGAATAAGGCTTGCCTTTGCAATTTTGCGGGTTTTTCGGCCATCATTTTACCTGCTTTGGGTTGCAGGCATAGCCCAGCGTCCTTTCGAAAGCCAACTTCAGCCCTTGCGCGGATAAGCATGTGAACCACGGCCACATGGCCTTGGGTGGCGGTAGGGTGTAGGGTTTAGGTACAGGGTCCATGCATATAACTATGTATATACGTGGGGCGCAGAGTAGTTACAGCGGAACTCCTTGTTACCTAAGTATATGGTATATATTTTTCCTTACATGGCTCCTTAGGAAAAATTATCGCTGTTGCTATTCGTGATGCTGCGACATGTGCAATCCCATGATTTCGATTCTGATTGTTGGTCTGGCTTTTATTTCTACGCAAGTCCTGGATCTCTGGCAGACCTCATGGTGGAAGGAAAGCCATGTTTCTCAAACTTAGGGGTACCATTTTGGGGTCCCTATGAAAAGGCTTGTAGTATTCGGGGGACTGTATTGGGGTGTTGCCTTATTTAGGGGAACTACCATGTCTTTCTCACGAAGTAACCAGCAATCTTGCCATTGCAGTTGCGCTGGGTCCGGATGTGACTACGCAATGACAGCATCAATGAAAGCATGTTGCGGGGTAAACTTGCAGTGGTTTCGGGTTTCGGATCTAGGGTTTTGGGTCTGCTTGCTACTGGAGGTGTGCTAGCCGAAAAATACCCATAACTCCAACAAATGATCGACGCTGCCATGGCCCTTTGGAGATAGTCCGCTGGCAATCCCGCCAGCGCAAATAAGCTCTTGAGCTTACATTGGGTGAAGTATAAATTGTCTTTCACATGGATACCTCGCGGAAAACACTGATCAGTAAAACAAAATACTGCAATTGGAGTAAGGACTTCTTCTGGGCTCGGTGATTGTACAGAGACCTGCTGAGGAATTTGGATGATTGTGCCATTCTACAGGCACCCTTCTTCCACGACGATGCAATCCTCCCGTCCGGGAATCATCCATTATTAGCATGAAGTTTGGCTGTTCCTCATGCTTTTTCATGGACTCCAACACAGCAATGGGCATTTCTCAAAGCAGGCCATAAATACATCCTTTCAAAGACAAGAAGCCTAAGAATGAGAGACGAAGGATCAAGAGCGCCCTGATGATGCAGGGACAAGTTAATGCCATCCAGTACCTGAACCCCAGAAGTGGGTAGAATAATGGCCCTAAACTCATAAACCCCTGTCATTTTACCTACTTTTGGGGTCCAGGTAGCCGTGATGCACTGCCGTGAAGAGAGGCGGCAGTGCACCTGATTCAGATTGAGGGCTTACAGGGTTTTAGGGTTTACGGGTTTAGGAGTTTAGGGTTTATGGGTTTAGGAATTTAGAGGGCATGGGGTTTAGGGGTTTGGGGGTTAGGGTTAAGCTGAGGGTGCGCGCACCCACAAAGAAAAAGTTCGGAGCGAAGGTCGCACCCCAACCAGGGCTTCGGGTTAACTTAGGAATCTAAAGCAGCGCCTTCAATTTCTGGATATGCCTGGGAAAGTCCCTCGTACTTTGGAATCTTAGCTGCCATTCTCTCAACAAAGCTGACATATGGGTAGTTCTCAAAAATAGGGTCCCATTTTGGTACCCCCAAATATTAAGGTGCCGTAATGTAATCTATAACCCAAAGGACCTAGAATTTAGAGAACAGCCCATATGATGGTTATCGTCATGCGCGGACCTGTTGACATCAAACCATGCTTGCGGAATCCTCAGTAGGCTTGTACCTCAAGGGTTGTACGCCTGCGTGTAGGGATCCCTCTTAATTTAAGGGACTTTAGAGGACTGCATTGGATCATATAAGGGATATATTGAGGCCATCTTGGGGAAGCTTTTAGGGGTACGACCTTAGGCGTACAACCCTGGCACCCTAAACCCTCAACTCTAAACCCTAAACCTTAAACCCTACACCCTAAACCTTAAACCCCAAACCTCATGAATCAACGGGAACGGACTGGGAGCCCAACTTCCGAAACTCTAAGCAGGAATGCCCGTAATAAGCTCTGTTTCAGCCTGTCTTTGCTCATCATGTCCCGGACACTAAACCCTGAGGCCTAAACCCTGAAGCCTGGAGTCCCCTTAAGAAGATAGAACATAGGGTTTAGGGTTTAGGCTTAAGGGGTATAATCCCTTAAGTAGATAGAATATGAGGTAGATGGGGATCTTGTTATAATATGCCCAAAGCCATATTCTATCTACTTAAGGGGGACTATACACTCTGGCAGGAACTTTGCTCTAGGCCCGACCAATCCCTAAATTCCAGACCCCGACACCAAAGCACAAGATGTAGAGCTTGGGGTTTAGAGCTAAGCTTCGGGGTCAGTCTTATGAGGGTATTGACCCTAACCCCTAAAGCCGAAATAGTATTTTCCTTTTTCTGTTCCAATATCCCTATATAGGAGAGAAACATTCGTCCCACAGCGCCTCCGCCTCGTATCTCTGGGTCTGCGTCAGCCAGAAGCAGTAGCTGAACCATTCTCTCACTTCCTCGCTTCGGGCGTGGGGATTCAACACTTGCGTGGCCGATGCTCCCGCTTGACTCTCGAGCAAACGCATTTCGTAAAACCTAGACGAATGACATGAGAACCACAAGACGTTGGAACGCAGAACAAGATAGAATCAATAGCACGCGGAGGTGTTCTCTGGAGGCTGTCAACTAGTGCTACATCCCACCAGCACGCCACCACATTGGGGATTAGGGATAAGGTGTTGGATAGCAGCCGTCATGGATCAGGCATGTTGAAAGCGAAGCATTCTGTGGGTTAGTAGGCTGTAGGGCTTAGGGATATCCTTCGCGAAATAAAGAGCACGCCAACCCCCCAAAACTGGCTTCCTTGGACTCCAGTACGTTTCGAAAGGGCCCGGAGAGTCAGACAGTGGCTCTGCTACAACTGCGGCCTAGAGGAGAAAGGACTTCGCAATTGGGCGCAGTGTTTGAGATGCGCACGCTGCCAGAGCTGCTGGCATCTGCTTGCAAAAGGGACTCCGAGCTGCTTTAAATTCAAAACTGCTCGCAAATTTTGAGGTAGATTGTGAATACTATATCCTTCGCCCTGAAGAAAAGACAGATCTGCCACTTTAAAGCCGGGGCACCCTTGCTTGAGGCCAGAAAAAGCGGCGTTTCACCCATCCTTGCCAAGGGAGATGTTGGGTGCAACTGAGGAGCGCGGGTTAGGTAGGGTAGCTCAAGAGTATTCAGTGCAGAAAGAAAGCATGATTTACATGATGAAAGTGATGCTGAGAGTAGCTTCTGGTCAGTCTTGCTGCAGATGAAAACAAACATGCAACAGTCTGTTGGCTCAGAAATATTCAGGGCTGGAGATTTATCTCCTCAAACTTTTGTCCCGCACGGCTGAAAAGCACAGGTGGATCCTCAGACATGTTGGAATGGGGTAGGCCTATTCGGTTGGTAGCATGCGCGACCATTGGCAGTACTTTGTCCAAGGTTAAACTTCAAATGGTTTGACTTTGGGCAAGGCAAGATTAAGCCTATCTTCTCTAGAAAGCGGCAAGGTATGGAAAAGAGAAAAAGTGCGGAGGGACAAGTGCCTTCCTCATGACTCACCCGCTGCTGACCAGAAATGATAGTTTCATGTACTTTCCCTAAACAGGGGACGCCAATATAAACATCAAAATGATATCAACCTGGCCGAAAGGGCAAGCCTTTCTGTGTGCTTTCTCAAGCCCTTATTTGCCTTACCCGCAACCATAAACATCACAAGACTGCCCAGACCCTCCATCTACCCTTTACTATACCCTTAATAACTTCTCTAAAAAACCATATACCCCCCTCTCAGGGTTTCTGAAACCGGTTGCGGTAACTAAAGTCCCCTTATAATAGGAAGTCGCCATGTACCAGTGTAAGCTTCGATGTGCAGTGATTGACGTTTGCCCAGCTGTTCAGCCTCGCGTACCAGCTTTTCTTACGGTTTAGGGCTTAGGAGGGCAGAACCATAAAGGAATGGGCTATAGGTCTACCATCCATCGAAGATTGTACGGGGACTACAATGGGGACGCATTCTTCCATTCCGTACTAATCACCAGTAGCGTAGTGTAGGCCTACGATCTAGAACTTGCTTGCACACCGTGCTTTGAAAACAGCCACCTCTCAAATTGCAAGCCGCGTCGCCTAGGTGGTCCTCCCATTAGGTCTGACAATAGGCATATCAATATGTGGACCCTATAATATAATTCCCATTCGCCCTCAAGACCTTGCAGGCAGACTTTCGGATTCTGAGGTGGTAAGCCGGCTACTACCTGAAGGTCCCCAAAAAAAAGACGTGGAGGTTCAGGGCTTAGGGGTCTGGGGTTTAGGTTATGTGCGCGTAATGTTTGAGGTTCGAGGTTCACGGCTTAATGGGTTGGGGTTTAGAACTCAGGGCTTAGGGATTTGGGGTTTTAGGGTTGAAGGTCCAAGTTTGGGGTTTCGAGTTTAAAGTTGAGGGTTTAGGGCTTTTGGTTGAGGGTTTAAGGTTCAGGGTTTGGGGTCCAAGGTTTGGGGTTTAGGGTTTAGGGTTCAGGGTATAGGTTTGAGGGAAGGTTCCGGGTAAGGGGTTCAGGGTGTAGGGCTTAGGGCTAAGGGTACGGCACGCGCAATGTAACAATCCAAAGTAAGGGTCACATTAAGGCCTATATATAACTATACTCTAAATATGATCCAATTGTCACGGAATGGTGGCAGTACCCAAGCTATAACCCGTCCTATAACCCATCGGGATCCCAGGGAAGGAGACCCTGCACCCTAAACTGGAACGTGGGTGTTTCCCAAAATCATGGGTGCTTGTTGGGGGAGCCCCATTTTGGTGTTGAGATTGGGGTCCCCCTATTCAGGGAAAGTACCACATATGCTCGCTTATAGACCGCTGAGTTTTGTGGACTGTCGGGGGATGCTAAGAGCAATCTACCCTGGACGTCCTTCACATGTTTTGCCGCTATTGTCCCTGTGCCGAATAACTGAGTACTAAGGATTCTGGTGCTAAACCGTAAATCCTAAACCCTCAACCCTAAATCCTAAACCCTAAATCCTGAACCCTAAACCCTAAATCCTAAATCTTGAATCCTAAGCCCTAAATCCTGAACCCAGAACCCTAAGACCTAACTAGGAAGCCCAGCAGCAAGAACTCGGCAATTTCAGTGTTACCGCTCCCATAGGCTGCCACGCACCTGGATGTGAACGGTTACAAGACTTCTGGATTGCTGCTAGGGTACTTATTGGGGTTTAAGGGTTTAGGGTGTAAGGGTTTTGGGTTCAAGGCCTAGGGCTTAGGGTTTGTAAGGTTTAGAACTTCCCCCATTCTCTGGTTGTAGTTTGGGACCTGCCCCCACCCAGTAACAGTCTATACTAAGGGCCAGATTAAGGGCTCAATATGACTATGTTATGACTACTAACCAATTGTTAATGAGTGGGGACACTACCCAAGGTACCTAAATTAAGTTACTATAGCCAAGGAACCCTATCACTCCCTATTATACCTAGATTATGGCAACTTAAACCCTAAATCCTAAATCCTGAAGCCCTATATACTAATTCTCTCTTCCGCAATAACAGGGGCTAAAAAAAAATAGATTTTATTATGGAGACCCAAGCAGGTTTAAGTTTTCTATTGGCTAAGCAAGTGAGTCTATCATGGTGCTTAACTTAGTCTAAGTTCTTTAACAGCAACCCAAACTTTTCAAGGGTTCCAGGGTTTGATCCCAGAATTGCAGGATCCTTTTGAGGAACCCTGGGGGACAACATTGGCTCATGTCAGGTTCAGGGTTTTGGGTTTTGCGGTTTAGGATTTGGGGTTTAGGTTCATGTGGGGTTTAGGGTTTAAAGTTTGGGGTTTAGGGTTAAGGTTTGGGGTTTAGGGTTTGGGGTTTTGAGATGTTTTGAGTTTAGGGTCTAAGTGTTTTTTTCAGCCCTTCGGACGTTTACGTCCGCTCACAGAGCAAAGGGCTCCGCTTATGGGCCACGTCAGGAAAAGACCCCTTGACAAGCAAGATCCCTCAAGCCATTCGGCACTCTTCGCACAAGCAAAATGCCTGTCACTGGAATGCATGTCAACGGACGCTACTGAGCACAACTCTTGCTAACATGGATCACACTGGCAAACTGATCAACGTTCGATCGCAAACTTTCCATTCTTCCAACTTGGCAGCAGCTGGGAGACGACTGCTGAAAAACTTGCCATAGGAGCCCCTAAACCCTACTTGAATGTAGTGTGGGTGGATGGAGTGGGCTAACAAACAACGCAAGCGCAGCCAGTGGCGTTTCAGACACGAGCGCACGACCTCGCCTGCACACTCTAAACCCTAAAGCCCTAAACCCCGAAACCCTTAGCGTTTGGGTCTCCAGCTTGGGAAAAAAAACATTGTGCTCTTGGGTTCACGGACTACTACCCTGCGCCGCGCCTCGGGACAGCAAATCCGCTCTCCAGCAGGCAGAACAGCATGGCACTGTCAACAGCTTAAGCTACCCCTGGCTTCTGGCAAGTCTGGCTTCCGACGCAGAGACACACGGCCTCGTAGCTCATCTCTGCCACGCGCCCTATCCCTTGTTTTTCTAGCACACTGCGCTGTCTGCTCTGTGCTCAGGCCGCTCACTCGGCGACTTTCTCCTCTGCAACGGATGCCTAGAGCGGCAGGTGGGAGGAAGGCCATGAAGCCACGCGGATTCCGACAGCGCAAGTACACTAGACAGCCCTGTAGCGCACAGCAGGGAGAGCCGGCGCGCTTCGCGCTTCCTCTTGCCTGCCGCCACCTGTCATAATGGGCCGGACAGTGAGGTTCAGGGGTAGGGGTTTACTTTACAGTTCAAGCTTTCGGGTATAGGGTTTGGGGGTACTTCGAAGGTCATGGTAACTCAGTAACTAGGTTAAAATAACCCCGATGAGGCAGATCAGAACCCCAAGCACCCCCATTACTAACCTACTAACTAAGTCCCCATGACCCTCCAAGTAGGGTTGAAGGTTTAGGGGGATGCGCAGCCTGGGCAGACCCGCCTGCGCCCTATCACAGTCTTTGTTCGGGGTCTTGGTAAGCGCGACATACTACTTCCCTACACCCCCCAGTCCTTCCCAGCTCTCCTTGAAAACTCCCCTGTTGTCAAGGTGACCCCCAGCCCTCTACTCTCAGCCCAAGTTTCCTGATCTTCGGAGAAACTGGGCACTGATCCCTGAATCCACTTACATGAGTCCTAGAACAATTCATATCTCCATCCGAACATGACAGCCTTTTCGGGGGTTACGTCTAATCCCCTATAGTACACGTTTGAGACGAGTAGAGCACTTAGACGAACGGCTCCTTGTGGATCAACGACAGAAACGGAAACGTAAGTCCGACAACCCAAGAGTTTGAGGCTTTACAGAACCCTCCTACAGCAGGCCTTCCTCGACAAGGCCGACCAGTGCGTGTTGCAGAGCTCCATACCAGTTGCCACACAGTTGGTTTGCCAGTCTACAGACTGGCTTGGTCTTCCACTTGGCCTCTGCCGCCACCCGGACCTGCGCTTCTCCTTTGAGGAGTGCCAGGCCAGGGCGGCCGCACACGCAGCACGGTGTGTGCACCTGGCAGCCGAAGCAGCTGCTCCAGCAGTCTCACACACACTCCACGCCCACGGCCTTGCGCTTTGTGTCCGCGTCCATTGTTGGACCTTGAGGATTCGAGAGTAGAGTCAGCGCTACACATCCGTAAAACAATCTGAGGCGCCCGCGGATGACGCGGCCCACGGCAGTGTGCGTCTCTTGCGGCAACGCCTGCAGCAGTGGAGGGGAGAGAAGCCCCAAAAACCGAGCAGCTGACACAGGCCTGGAAGACGCGTGCAATCTCCTCCCCTGTCACCTTTGCCGCCCTTTTTTCGGCAATGACGTCAGGTGTATTGATGGGCCTCGGGCCACGAGACACATGTGAATGCACCACCAGTCTCCCCAGCTTTCCTAGGCCAGAGCTGGGCGCTGCACATGATGCTCTCGCAGGCCTCGAATCCTTCCTAACCCCCAACGCTGCAGATGAGCCAGCCAGCTGTCCGAAACGCAAGCTCCAGCGCAAATAAGAGCAAAAGTCTACGCAAAATTTAAATATGGGAACCTGAAATGCTATAGCCCTATACCGTATTCCCGCGACACTAAACCTAAACCCCTTCAAAGGTACCCCTAATGTTGGGAACCCCTACTTCCAGTTTTCATGTGATGCCTGGGATGAGGCATCTGCTTCTGGAGAAGGTTTAGGGCTTAGGGTTTAAGGTATCAGGGTTTCCGGTTTAAGGGTTAGGGTTTGCATTGAGGTTATCGGGCTTGAGATTGATGGTTGTGAGCTTTATGGGTAGCTACCTTTCGAACATCCCAAGTGCTACCTCTGCATGAAACAAACCTAAAATGCTTACGGATTGAGAGCCGCACCCAGCAAAAACCCAGGCACAAAGGCACGGTCCCCTTGTGTGACGCATGGTTGACATTGGCGGCGGCCTGCGTTTTGGTGTTCTCTTTTCAAGGTGCGTGTAGGTGTTGTGTTTTTAGTTCAGGCATGACAATACAGTGGTGTGTGTTCAGTGCATTTTGGCTGTAGCACCCAGTTGGCTGTCTAAGGATTCAAGGCTTAATGTGTTGAGCAATCTTCATGCTACTGGGGCCTGTCACTGTGGATGAACAAAAATCTTGCACCAACCTGTACACCTTACACCCTGCGAATACGGTAGTATAGAGCTCTTATAAATAAGCATTTATGGCATATAGGGCACAGAGGGGGGAACCCCTTCCTGAAAACTCCTACAGTTCAGGTGCGTGGAATATTATGAGAAAGAAGCTCAGGGGACTTCATGCTACGAGGAAACCCCCATAATCGGCAGCGCTGGCATCCTTTTGAGAATCACCCTTCTGAAGCCGAAATTCAACTGCGTTCAGTCCCAACTCCAAGCATACGGGGCTACAGCCGTGGATTCCCCAGAGCCAAACATGGGTCTTTGAAAAAAAGGGGGTTTTCCTCGTACACCTTTCAGCATGACAGTCCTTGTGATAGGAACTCATTTGACATGTGAGCTGTAGTGGGAACTCATAGCATCCCCCTTAAGAAGCCCGATGCTCCTCTGCTACATAATCCTATATAACCTGCCTTTCAGGAGTTTATAGACCCCAAATCCTAACGCCGAAACCCTAAAACCCGACAGTTCATATGCGGCCTGGATCAAATTCCGAACCCCCTCCAGGCAACTCTGCTCCACCGCGCAGTACAGAGGTCCACAGCCGAGATCGTCCTTACGTTCAAGCGGGCTTTCTTTCAGGGTTTAGGGTTTATAGTGGGTTTAGGGTTTAGGGTTTACGGGTTTATAGTCCCCCTTGAGTAGATAGAATATGGGGTATATGGGGATCTTCTTATACTATACCCAAAGCCATACACAATCTACCTTAAGAGGCACTAAAGGTTTAGGCTTTTGGGCTGACGGTGGCGAGGCGCGGGGCTCACCAGCTACACGGGTATTTCCGCACATCCCCTTATATATCGGGGGGTTCCCAAAATTAGGGGTAGGGGTCTCCATAATAAGGACTATAGTATTTTGGGGTCTATATTGGGGTCCCCTTATTTAGGGAAACTACCATGAAGGCCCCCATAGATAGTGATCCTTTTAGAGGGACTCCCAACTAAAGGGCCGCTAATGTAAGGTGAAAGGGCGGATGCAGGGGCGTTTGGCAATGCTTAGGTGTTCAAGTCCTCCGCACTTTTTTTTTTCTCGTAAAAACAGCACGAGTCGCTTCTGACTAACGTTAAACAGCCCACCCTTGGTAGTAAACATATCCCCTAAAAATCATGTGCCTGTATAAAGGAATATTCATAACTAGTGGCGGGGGGTTCATTCTAGTACGAAGGGAATCATACTGAACCCAAAGCCATTCCTCATTCCTACAAGATCCACGGCAATTTTAGTCTCCGCTTCCTTTTCTCTAAACATCGGGGGCCGTGTTGCAACAGGGACTGCCGACGAGGGACAAAACCCCCATAGCTCCATCACGTGCTAGTTTAATGTGTTTTAGAAATAGGAAAAGCCTTAAACCTAAACGCTATAGACCATAGCACCCTTAAACCTAAAAACGGTCCACTAAAGACTGCCTATGCGATTCTCCTCTCTGAATCCAGCAGTAAGCCTTACGACCCAGACGGCAAAAAACACAAATCAAGGACAAGAAACATGACAATCTGAAGACACACGAACCATAGTCTCATCTAAACTTCAAGCATCACCCTCAGTAGTACCCCTATAATACTTCCCGATACCTTAAAAATCCCCCCGTAAGGAATTCAGACTACAGTACACATAAGGGCAAGTACAAGTTTCAGTGTGGAGCTGCACTCAAACTCCTTCAAGGGGCTATGAGATGGGGTCGGTATGAGGATGAGAAAAGTATGTAAGATGTTTCAAATGCGAACCCTCCAGGCACATGAACGCGAAAGTCACATGTTGCGAAACTAGCGGCCCTGCCCGGCACTCATGGTGTTATTCATGGTTTTATTCGCCTCTTGATTGGCTCTGAAGTTTGTTAGTCAAGGTCGAGGTTGCAGAGTTGCAGGGCCAGGGTCTGTAAAACTGCCTGTGCTCTCTATGATTGTAAGCAATTCTACAGGAACACGCTTCTAGAGGACTGCGGGATATGACCTGGTCAGGATTGGGGGGGTTTCACAGTTAGTGGCATTGGGGGATAATCAATGAGGATGATAATATGCTGGGTTTATATGAGCTATAGTCTAAACTCCTAGTATTCCCCTTAATACCCCCTATACTAGTCCCCTATACAATCCCCTATATAGCCCCCTGTAAGGAGTTTAGACTACAGCTCATATGATGTTGGGGTCCCTTCTAACCCTAAATCCTAAACTCTAACAAGACCAGTTTCTGGTTTGTTGACATCGGCTCTTGCGCTGATTAGCTTCGCCTGTATACACAGGTGCGCAGAAGATGTACGCAGTGAGGCCAGGTACCTGAGTCTTGATCTCTACGGTTTAAGGTTTAGGGCTTGATTTTGGGCTCCAAAGGGGTACGTAGGGGTACATCGGGGTATATAGGGTTTAGGATTTTAGGGCTTAAGGTTTAGGGCTTCCGAAGGTTTAGGGTTTAGGGTTTCTGGGGCTGACAAGCAGAAAAACATCCGCATGGTAGGTTGTCAAGACCGTGGTCCTTTCTGGGATCCCTATCATACTGGCTGAGGGTTTAGGGTTTGGGGATAATACATTCTTCGCTGTGGAGGGCTTTTCTGACAATGTAGTGGTACTACTGCGAGATATAAAGCCTCGTTCTAAGGTCTTGGGTACTGCCACCTCTTTCAGTAACAGCTGGATAATAATTCTAATATGGTTATATATAGCCCTTAATACGACCCCTAATATAGACTGTTACTGGGGGGGCGGCAGTACCCAACCTATATCCTCATACGCCCCAAACCCCACATTTCGGCACCTTAAAGAAGCTTCGCTGCAAGGGAGTGCCGCCAGTGTCAGCCTCCTTGTCGACGTCTGCCCGTGCTTCTATCAGAAGTGCCAGGACGTCCTTGCCAAGGTTTAGGGTTTAGGGTTTATGGGTTTAGGGTTTAAGGTTTAGGGTTTGGGGTTTAGTTTGGGTACTGCCCCCACCCTGTAACAGTCTATATTAGGGGTCCCATTAAGGGCTATATGTAGCCATACTATAAATATTATCCGACTGTTACTGGGTGGGGGCAGTACCCAAGGTTTAGGGTTTAGGGTTTTCGGCGTAGGGTGGAGTTTTGAAGGTTGGCAGTTTTGGGCATGGAGGGATACTGGTTGAGGGATGTGGGTTCAGGTCCTGAAAAAATCTCCTGAAAAGTGTGGCGCCAATATTAGAATATTTTGGGACTTACAGAGGGAGTCCTGGGTCCCTATTTTAAATCTGTTAATGGTAATATTGATAAGCAAAAGATCATATTCCTTGATATTGAAGGAAACATGCAAGCCGTGAACCCTCAACCCAGGTTTGGGGTGCACCTACGGGTTTATCAGGGTTCTGGCTTTTCAACGCGCGCATCTAAGAAGTTACAGAACCTCCGTGCTCAAGGACCAGGGCATGGAAGAAAGCCTCCGATTATAGGATGCTAGAATCCAACAAGGGTTTAGGGTTCAGGGTTTAGAGAGAAGGTTTGATTAAGATGTAGGGTCCGGGTCTGGGAGGTTCAGGATGTAAAGATTGAAGGCACAAGAAGTAGGGCTTAGGGCCTTGCAGACAGGGATGCTTAGGCGGCTGGCCGAGATCCTGTCAAGGATCTTAAGCTTGTGGTGAAAAGGTTAGTGAAGCCTGAGGATTTGGGCGGTGTAGGTTCCTTTTGGGGGTTTTGGGGTTGAGGAAGTTTAGGATGCGCTTAACATAAAGCTGGTGCTTCAAGCTTAAACTAAAACTAAGTAAGAGACGCGTCAGAGGCGGAGCCTACTACCAGGACAGGAAGCTCAACTAAACCCTAAACCCTAAACCCTTAAACCCTAAACCCTAAACCCTAAACCCCAAAGCCAGCAAGGTTCAAGCTCACGTCCCAAAGTCCTGAGAGCCTGTGCCCTGAGCCAAGAGATTGAAAAAGGACCCATATGAGCTACTGTCTAAACTCCTAGTATCCCCCTTAATAACCCCTATAGGACTCCCCTATATAATCCCCTATATAACCCCCTTTAAGGCTTATTGCTATGTTAAGGGTGTGGACGGGGCAGCATCCATTACGGTTTAGGGAAACCCTGAACTGAAAACCGTAAAGCATGTATCTGATTACATTTGGACTATACGGAGGTCTGCGAACTAGAGATTCCTTTCTGGGGCCCCCTCAGGGTTGTAGTCCATTGGGTTCTATATTGAGGTCCTCCTATCTGTGGAAAGTCTGCTGAGTGACCAAGAACATTTTTTGGAACGCGGATCTGTATCATGAACAGCTGAGTACTGACTTTTTTCTTTTCCGGTGGTTGAACCTAGTCAGGTTACATTCCTTATATAAACGACTATACCCAAAACGAGGATATAATGCTACTAAATATTGGGTCTATAGTATCCCCAAATAAGATACCATTGAGCTGATATAGTATCCCCCCAAAAAATACTATTCAGCTGAGAATCAGTGTTGCCCATGTCGGCAGCAGCATAAAGGGGTGTTTGACCCTTGCAATCTGCCTTGGCGTGGCCAGTCTGGATACGGCCCACACCCAACTAATCCTGACGACAGGGGATTAGAGTTTCGGGTTTAGGATATGACGGTAACGATGTTATGCTACAGCCCGTATATTCCGATTCAGCCACTGTCGCGGGGTGAGGGCCTCACCATGTTGCTACAGCACATGCGACACATAGACAACAAAACAATGCATGCAAGCATCCCCAAACAGTCTCCAACTGCTGTCTATAGAATGATGCGGTCCACGTGGACTGGCTTCCGCTTCTCGACCCACAACCTCCGAAAGTAATCGCTTCTACAACGACTGCTTCGCATCCCATCCACGGCGCCACAGTCAACCTGGTCATTGCCATGATAGGGACCATCATCCTCATCATTATCATCATCATCACCATCAACAAAAATCAGATGCATCAAAGATCAGATTGGGGCTTCAGGTTCCCTAAGCCCTACCCTGGCGGTCCAAGAACTTGAGCTGCAAATAATTCAAGTCCCATGCGTCCCTATCCTGCACAGTGGGCCCAAATCATTTACTATTCAGCTACTTGGACCCTTGAGGCTAAAACCCGAAACCCTACACCCTAAAACGCGAGGCTCAGTTGCTGCATCAAGGTCTGCGCGAGATTGGATCAGCAGCTGGGCAACTCGATGCTGGCCCCACCGTGCAGCGAAATTCAGCCTAGATTAGCAAGGCAGACTGTTGCAAGAAGGGTCTCTTTAGGAGGTGATAGGGATGTCTAGACTTAAGAGGTTGGACTTCAGTCATGGGGGCTCCTGCTGAGGAGAGAGACTCCTACGCTGGTCTGTAGAATTCCGTGGAAATTGCGAAAGTGCTGTTCTGCGTAGTGTTGATGACATGCCCTACAGCATTGAACGCTAACAGCGGCCTTCAGATAACAGACCTTAGACCGGTTGCATTTGGGCTTTGAATCACGAACCCTACTTGGAAGCTTAAGGGGACTTAGGAAGTAAACTTGAAAATGATAAGCCCTGCCGTAAACCCAGTTCTCCTCATCATCAACCTACTTACAAAATCCTCCTGGCCCTTCAACCAGCCCGCTTTGTTGCAACCCCTAAGCCCCAAATCCGCATAAACCCCTGAACCCAAAACCTCTGAACCCTAAATCCTCTAAATGCCCTGAACCCTAAACACTGAGGCCCCTAAAGCTTAAACCCTAAAGCACTTGTACCCAAATCCCTCAACCATAGGCCTTGGGGGGGCTTGCCATGGACCACATACCTAGGCCCCTCAACTGTGCGAGTTTTTCATAGGGTTCATGGTTTAGGGTTAGAGATTCCCCACGTAAGCCCTAACAAGGACCCCTCCCATACTTCCCCAAGTATCCCTACGGCTCCCCCTCAACCCCTGACCCCTGAACCTAAACCCCAAACTGAAGGCGGTTCGGGTGACCACCTGCTGCGGGTGGGCGCCGTAAGCTCCTTCGCCCTCTATGGCCAAAGGTCTCTACCTAGCCCCACCTCAGCACAGCCGCGTTAGCATCCTGGGAAGGAGTTCTCCTTGCAACCAGTACTGGTTGCCTGATGTCGTAATTACAATATAACCCCAATATATACCACATTATCTTAAAGTAGTTTCCATGTTATTTTCCATTATCCCAATATAACCCCAATATATATATACCCATTATACCCTAAACCCCAGCCTCCCATCCTGCCAGGGTCTCCCAGGGCCTCCACAAACTTGCCAGAGCCAATCTAATGTAGAAACGACAATAGAAGATGAAGAAGATGAACTTGCGTTGTTGACCAAGATGGACCTAAGTGAGTCTAGGTCCAAAACCCTGAAAGGTGTAGGTATTGGTGGCTTGGCCGCCTCAAACGGCGTGGGGTGGGTGAATGTGTTGCATGGCCAGCCACAGTCGGGCCATGGCAGCACTCTTCATGCCATGCACCTGCAAAGTCGTTAAAACCTAATCATTGCTCCTTGCACGGTAACTCACAGCAAGCCCTAAACCCCGAACCCTAAACCCTAAACCCCTAAACCCTCAACCCCTAAATTCTAAACCCTTGAACCCGAAACCCCTCAACCTTAACCAAATTCGAGGCACGGAGTAGTTCCCTGCGTGTCTGGCTTGTCGAGGCTGGCGCGGGCCTCTGTTTCATGGTTTCGGGTTTATAGGGTTTAGGGCTTATAGGGTTTGGGGTTTAGGGTTTGGGTTTATATCAGGGTTTGTAGGGTTTAGGGTTCAGGTTTAGGCTTTAGGGTTCAGGACTTTGGGTTCCCCTACCTCCCCCCCATAATTACTAACCCCCGTAGGTTCCCCCCTCAATATAGGCTGCTTAGGGATAATTAGGCCTAGCTAAAGTTAATTCAAGGGAACCTGGGGGCAGGTAATATAGAGGGGGGTAGTTAGGGAAGCCGTGCCTGTAGTGCAGAGAATGGAAAATCCAATGGAAGAACAACTGGAAACTGGAATGGACACTCTTACAGTCTTTAACCCCAAACCCTAAACCCTAAACCCTTGGAGTACGGCCGAATGTTCCGCATGGTACGAGGCACGCAGAACTGAACTGTTGGAGGGAAGGGAGTAGGTACGTTGGGATCTGTGAACCTTTGTAGGGGTGATTCCAGAAAGCCCAAACGAGTTGTGAGCCATACGTACCCAAACCCCCTGAAGGATCCAAAAAATTGAAGCCCCCCAAAAATGAACCCATTACCATATTGGGGAAACTAGGGGCTTATTAGGGGGTTCCATTTTTTGGATCCTTTAGGGGGATATCATCCCAAGTATGCTCTATTACACTATAGTAGTTTCCATGTTATTTTCCATTCTCCCTATATAACCCCAACATATATACCCTATATTTCCATTCTTTGGATCCTTTAGGGGGTCTGGGTAGTGGGTGAACGGCTACCAGCTTTTAGCGTCTCTGGGTTCGAGGTTAGGAGCTCACTGGGATATAGTCGGGGGCCCTAAAAAATAATTGTTTATGGCTTTATAGGAATAAACAGGCATCCATGATACCTCAACACTATTCCCAGAAATATCCTAGCACAAGGTTGACCTAATATAATAGCCCTAAACCCAGAATAGCAGCTATAAAGGCCATTATCTTACATACTTTTGGGGTTCAGGGACTTAGCGTCAACGGCTTCCTAGACCCCCTAAAGGATCCAAAAAAATGGAATCCTCTAATAATCCCCCATGCAGTTTCCCCAATGCAGTAACGGGTTCATTTTTCTTTTGGGAGGGGGGGGGGGG
>CAJNIZ010028713.1:32563-60191 GCA_905231905.1 Symbiodinium pilosum | reverse complement strand
TTTTGACAACCACCCACATGCATGACCAATTTTCACTTTTTGCGAATGCACCACAGCAAAACACGCTTTGTGCTCTACGGCTTTACCCTTTTCACAAACACCGCAGTACATCTGAAGACCCCACAACCCTAAACCCACAGGCTGGCTTAGGATCTCGGGTTTAAGATCCAAATAGGGCTTAAAAGGGAACCTCAAAGCCCTGTGATGGGGAGGAGCCCCTCCCTGTGATGGGGCTTAGGGTCCTTCATTGTTCAGCGTTTAGATGCTAAATCCTGTACTCCGAACTAACAAAAACCCCTAGACCCTAAACCCTCAATCCTAAACCCTAAGCCCGAAACCCTAAACCCTCACCCCTAAACCCCTAAATCCTAAACCCTAAGGCCCAAGCTAAAAAGCAGCGTCAGCCGTGCAGAGCGAGGTAGCCGCCGAACTTGGCAGCCTTTGTTGGCCCAAGAATAGGACAGAAAGGATTTCGGGTTTAGGGTTTATAGGGTTTAGGGTTCAGGGTTTAGGGGTTTAGGGTTTAGGGTCTAGGGGGCTTGCGATTTAGAATTTAGGGTGTTTAGGATTTCAGGTTCACGGCTTCGGTTTCAGGATTTAAAGCTTCTCAAATGTTTACCCATTTAGAGATGTCCCTGCATCGAGAAACATCTACACGTGTTACAGAAGAGCAAGACGATGGGAACCGCCACAAATTTAAGGTGCACATGCCCAGTTACCACCCAGCTACCGAGTTCAAGGTGGAATCTCAAGAGTGCGACATGGAATTTGGCTTTTCCCAGATCTCACATGGAAACTCATGTAGGCCTTTCGGGCTTCCACGTGATTTTGAGCACTTGGAGGGTCAGCGGGACTTTTTTCAATCCCTATAAACCATAAACCACATAATATACCCGTTTATCCCCAGTAATTCCACCCTGCCTTTACCCTAAACCCCTGACCTTCCAAGTAGAATGTAGATGCTCCTCAAACCCACATAGTTCCGCTCTCATGGCTCGAAGCACGGGCTCATATAGAACCTAATCTAAGTGAGCACCCTTTAGAGGCAATATGAGGATGTCTAGCGCCGCATAGGGTCATCATGGGACATATTGGGACATTTACAGTTCAGGGATTGCGGTTCAGGTTGGAAACCCTAGTACATGGAGCCCAGTAATCAAGAACCAAATGGAAAACAAAGTAAAAAATGACTTGGGGGCTGGGATTCTGCAGTGGTTGCACACCCCCACGCATACTATGTTCCCAATACTAATAGATTGCACCTATCCCGCACAGTATCTTACATAATATGCGCACATACACTGTCATACACATGTAGACATTAGTACCGGAATTGTTCAGTATAGCCAGCAGGGAAGCCCCAGCTTTAGTTTTCGTACGTGGCACGTGTCGGAGGGGTTCGGTGGGCTTAGATTTGTAGCTTCTATGTGTTTTCAAGGCTTGGTGCCCTAAACCCTATAAACCCTACACCCTAAACACTGAAAACCTCGAACCCGAACGCCTAAACTCTAAACTACGAAGCCCAAGGCTAGCCACACTTCAGACCTTTTGGGCTTCAACCTTGGTAATAGGTTTAGGGTTTAGGGTCAATATGTCCTACGGGTCCCTCATTAGGGATTATATTAGGACTATACTAAACTTCAAGACGGACCCCTATGTCCACTTTTAAGGGTCAAAGTACAAGGCGAGTATTGACAGCAGCTGAATATAGTATACTGCTACCCTCAACCCTAAACCCATATACTTTACCCACCACTCCCCCCCCCCATCCCCCCAAAAAAAAGAAAAAAATGTAGGAACTGAGAACCCTTTGGGCCCCGAGCTGTGTGATCTTGAAAGGAGGGACATGCATACTTCTTCAAAGTTCGTCCTAAACCCTAAGCCCTGACCCCTAAACCCCAAACCCTGAACTCTGAACCCTAAACCCTAAACCCTGAACCCTAAACCCCTAAACCCTGAAGTCTGAACCCTAAACCCTTCACTTTGAATCCTGAACGCGAAGCTTTGCACCTTGAGCCCTAAACTTTAAACCCTATGGGTATAGTTCCTCAGGGTTCATCCCTGCGCTTATCCTCCTGGGCTTCGGGTTTTAGGGTTTCGGGTCTTTAAGGTCTAGGGTCGTGAGGGTTTACCGTTTTAGGGTTTTAGGATTTAGGGGCCCGAGTCTTGTACCCAACGCCATATTCTATCTCATGTAGGGTTTAGGGACTGTACCCTAAACCCCAAACCCTAAACCCAAAATAGTAGTTTTCATTGTCTTTTCCATGATATAGCCCCTATGATTAAGGGGGGACTGTAAACCCTTTTTGGCAACCCCCAAACCACATCCCAGATCTGGGGCTGTGACTTCTCAAGGCCTGAGAGCAGCTATTCCCATACAGTTTCGGGTTATGTAGGGGATAAGGGTTGACTTACAGTTCGGGTTATGTAGGGGATAAAGGTTCAGGGAGATTAGGGTTTAGGGGATTTAGGGGATTTAGCCAATATTTCTGGGTTCGGTTTAGGGCCTTCACCTCAGGGTATGAAATTGAGACCTAGGGCTTATGGCTTGGGATTTACGTAGGGTTAGTTTGTAGAGCTCCTTTGTAGACACATAAAGGATGCAGGGGTCCTCATGATGGCTCCCAAAGTCCCTTCCGCCGATTGTTACACACCACAATTTATCATATTAAAGCTGTCTCATAACAGACCTCACATGTAAATGGAGCGTGCTTACGCAACCCTACAACTGAAATCTCAAAGCTAAGCCTCAAACCATTTATCCTAAATCCTAAGCCCGAACCCTATACTGTCTCAAGCTGCGCGGCTTTGAACAGAAGGTTTTACTTCCCCTTTACTAGCATGGAACTCCACAAAATTCCCACACAAAGAGAACCCTCCTGAAGCCTTTAACCCTTAAACCTTAAGCTGAGCCAAACTGGGAAAAGACAAGGCACCGCAGCAGTTGGCCTTCTCCTAAATCCCACAACATGGTCCGCTCCATTGCCCGGCTTCACAATTGGCCCGGTCTGCTTTTACATAATTACACAACAAGATGCAAGGCAGCCATGTATGACATGGCGAAGAGGCAGTTGCCTTGTCTTCGTCCTCTGGCAACTCAGGCACGAGGCCCCGACGAATGTTGGAAGCCATCTCGCTACAATCGGCAGTTATCGTACATGCGCTCCCAAAAACAAGCACAGGAAGGACCTCCTCGTCTTGACAGGCCTTCGGATGGAGGACGACAGGTCGCAAAAAGCAGCTCGCCTCGAACCTGTCCAACCCCTAAAACCCCCAAACCAGAAGCCTAAACCCCAAGCCCCAAACCCGAAGCCTAAACCCCCAGCCCCAAACCCTAAACCCGGGGACCGGATTCTTATTAGCTGGGCAGCAGCCGCTTTTGGATCAACTTCCAGGTTGTCTTCTGCAAAGGGTCTTAGGGTTTATAGAGTTTAGCGCTTCAGGGTTTATAATATACGGGATAATGGAAAAGAAAATGCAAACGACTATAATGGGTTCATATGAGCCATTGTCTAAACTCCTACTATCCCCCTTAATAAGCCCTATAGTAGTCCCTATATAATCCCCTATATAACCCCCCTTTAAGGAGTTTAGACAATGGCTCGTCTGGGGTTTAGGGTTTAGGGCTTAGGGTTTTGGCTTTAGACTCTTCGGGTGCAGCGTTTCGGTTTAGGGCTTAGGGTTTAGGTTTTAGATTTTAAGGTTCGGGATTCGATTTAGGGCTTAGGGTATAGGTTTGAGATTTTTAGGGCTTAGGTTTTCGGTTTACGGCTTGGGGTTTAGGCTTCAGATTTTAGGGCTCAGGGTCGAAGCCTTAGGGTTTCAGGCTTGGGGCTTAGGGCTTAGGATTTCAGGTTCACAACACATTCGGCTCATTGTTTAAGGGGTGGTGGTTACCCTTGAAGTAGCCCGAGGCAGGTGCTGACCATAAACTTTACAGCGCAGCATGTCTATTATCTATCATCCTTGCGCTCAAATTATCAAGCCTGCACACGTGCAAGGGCCCACAATTTTGAGCGGTGATTCTTTGACAACGCCGGCTTTACACAGCCGTCTTCACAGCTCCAACCATGTGACGCATGCAATCCAACAACGCGGTCTTTATCACTAGGGCTCAACCCAGGCCAGCCTCATCCTTTGCCAAACTCCTGGCTTAGGGTTCAGGGTTTGGGTTTACCTGGAAACTCCAGGGGTTCTAAATTTCTGCCTTCAACTGTTGGGAGGTCAACTTCAGACTTTGCAATCAAAGAAACGCCTGCAAAGGTCAATTTCTGCCTTTGGGATTTTGTGATTCTGCAGCTTTTTAGATCTAGTCTCCTTGCAAGATAGTGGAATGCATACACCATCTATAAGGCTCCACGTGCATGAGTTGATGCCAAATAACCCCCTGAAGATCAACGACAATCCAGGATATGTGGGATGCACTGATTTGAAGCCCCTGTAACCCATAACAATCCTTCCCCGACTGCACAAAGGACCCCAGTTATGATCGGTTGAAGCTGTCACCCCTGCAATGTAGAAAGCTCAACCAAAATCCATCCGGAAGTTAAATTTCCAAACACAACCCCAGCCATGTCCAAAGTGCATGCCCTGCGCGATCCTGAACGTCGAAGCTCCAGCCGCAATTGAGGACCGAGGGGGAAAGTTCAGGCTTAGGATTTCTGAGCCCAGTGAGGGACTTCGGCACTTCTTCGGGAGTACTCTGGATTTACACGTTTGAGGTTCACGCTGGGGTTGGATGCTTCTGCGGGAATAGAGGATCTTGTGTTCTGTGAGGGTCCCACAAATCCCAATTGAGCTCTCTGTTGCGCGTATTTTTGGTCTTGAAACGCCTGATAGCAATCTTCGTCTTCAGAAGGTAACTCTTGAGCAGGTGCCGCTCGAAAAGGTGCTTTTTGAAACCAATCCGGCGGGATCGGCGTGATATCTGGCCGATGAAATCCTCGGCCATGCTGTTGTCAAACAGAGCCGCGTTGACTACATGTGGGTCTGATCGAAGAATCGCCTCATCCAGGTCCCGCCGAAAATGTGATAAAGCGTGAAGTTTCGGGACCATGCCAAACAAACGCATGTTCCGCCCCAAGCAAAATTGGGCTAGGCGAGTGTAACCTCGGAGAAACTGCATGAGGCTTCGACGAAGGTGTTGACACATCAAGAAAGATACCGTGACCATGGATGCCCTGGGTCCATGCCAAACCGCCAGTTGCAGACTCCTCCACAATGTCAAGGATCCGTTCCAGTCCAGCAGGAACTCCCCGGAGCCGGAACTGTGTTGTGATCACCTGGAGCCACTTCAGCAACACTACAGTATCCGATCCCTTGCACGACAGCCAGGGGTACGCAGAGCCTGAGGTGAAGTGCAGCTTCTTTCTCGTGAAACTTCGCAGCGTGCCCACATGCTGGCTCGATGCGTCCAGGTAAAGCTCGAACTGCCGCCACGCACGCAACAGCCGCTTATCCAGTGCCCGGCTTTCCCCGACGAGGTCAAAGAATCCGAGGTTCGAATAAAGGAGGATGACCGAAGCGAGGTAATTCCTGCCAATACCTTGTACACAGTGAATTGATACCCTCCACAGCAAGAAAACCTACAAAACTTTTACCCTTGTTGAACCTTGTTCTTATAAGAATTCGATCTACCCCACTGGTCCAGGCAAACAACAATTTCTAATAGCAAAAAGTAGACATATTCTCATAAGTGGGTTGAAGACATCAAAAAATCAAAGTCCGATCAAGATTCGTTTTCTGGACAGGCGAAGGTTTGATTAATGTTCTAGTCTTTCTGGGTTTATGGCTCCTACACCTGCTCTGTGTAGAAAGACTGGCTCTTACACGCCCAAAGGCGCAAAATGTTCAAATGGGCCTTAGACGCATTGGGGTCTTGCGCAGGTGCTTCACGCCCAACCCAAGGCCATGGAGGATAAGTCGTACATATGGAATAATAGTATAAGAAGACACCCGGAAAAGAGTTCAGGCTGAGGTAACGGGTTGCAAAAATAGCGTTTCATGGTACATAATTTTTATGTCACAAAAACAAAGCTGGGAAGTCATGCCCAATTACCCAAAACTTAAAGACTAGCTGTATGGGCCAAGAATCCGAGGCGAAATACATGGAATGGGTCTCTGCGGAAGAAAAGGGGCGCCTTCCCTGCAGTCCCGTCTTCGAACCGTATCGGGTGGAAGGGGGGTGTAGTTGCCCATGGTAACGATTCCCCGACTGTGGACTCCCATCTAGCCTGAAAGTTGCAGTCCTCAAATGGTACCTCAGGTGCGCCAGCATGGCACTCGTGACAGACCATGAGTTCATTCACTCGCCCACAATGTTCGTATGAGCGGCTCAGGCCCGATTCCCAAAGGCATTTAATGTGGAACTCCATGTCAGCGCGAAAGCCGATGCAAGAGAAGAAGAACCGCTGCCCCTTTATCTCAAGACCATGGGTGTGAAGCTCGCCAAGTTGCTGCGACAAGTTCTTGATAAAGTCCACGAGCAAACCTTGTGGCCACTGTTTCGAGGGAAAGGCCACCACCAAAAAGTGTGTCAAGTAAGTGCTCAGCTTGCTATTCAGGCGATGTTCACAATATTTACATGTGGTCGGGCATCTGCACTCCAAAGCTTCACCATCACTAGTCGTAACACCCACAGCCGGGTGGAGGGATAGCATATCCAGGGGCTGTTTTTTTTGAGTGCGTCCACCGTCTCCATGCAAAGTATATGGCAAAGTGAAGGGGAGGCGACTAGCATCAAACCTGTACACATCGTGGCCAGGTTGGTAGTGCTTGTAGCGGGCCCAGAAGCCATTGAAAAGTGTAGGCACCCTGGCATCACGCAAGTCGTAACCACCAAGCCATAGTTGCGGACATTCCTCAAGCACGCATGTTAAGAGATCGGCTGGTCGTATGTATGGCAGCTCAAAAACCTCCGCGCCCTGCGCAAACAGATGTTTTGATATCCGCGCATTCAGTGCCAGGCGAAACTTCTTTACTGTCCTCCCCACAAACCTAGCAGCATTCGTGCAGCTCAGCGCACCACCCAGATCCTGCTTCGCCGCTCCTGCGCCCTTCTGCAGGATCATTGCCTGCACGTGGTCTGTAACAGAGCGTGCCGGTGCCTGGGATTCATGGGGGCTACGGTCGCACTTGAAGCAGACATATGGTTCACAAGTTCACCGGGCTTACGTATGTTTTAAGAGGGCTGTTTATGGGGTTTACGTGTATAGGATTTGTACGAACAGGTTCTTATAAGGGGATCCTTATAAAGTGACTGTCTTATAATAGCTTCGTGTTGTCAAAGCAGAACAGTACCCCAAAAAAATCCCACGTAAACCTCAAACTTCATATCAGTAGATCAGCAACAGTCCGCAGCTGAATTACAACTACACGTCTTTTAATTTGTTAATGGGGCAACCGTCGAGTAGCGCCATCAGCAACATTCTCAAGTAGTTGCGAAAGTATTGGCGTGGGCTCTGAAGCTTTCGGTTCCGTACCTGCACCGCAAAGAAATGCCACTACAGTACGTGGAAGCATCTACCAGAGGCATGAAGTCCCCTGTAAATGAGCTTTTTCCCAGACAGGCACCTTAACATACTGGCGCGAGTGCACTCGAATTGGCAGAGCAACTTTGTTGCACTGCTTCTACTTTGACGTGCGTGCCGAATGTAAAGTTCAATTAATGCAAGGCCACATCCGAGATCAACAGCCTCGGCCTACACTGGCCGACCTACAGGCTTCACATAGGAAAAGCAGGGCAACCTACACAAGTTTTTGCACATGCTACCGAAGGCTACAGACTGGAATGCCCTCCCTGACTTGACAAGTATCCCTGCGCCTACGGAAGCCCTCACCGCAGCACAAGCGTAGCTCCTATAATCACTCTACCTTTGTCAGCTTCGAGGCTTTCTTCTGCTGCTGCTTCATGCGCTGGACGACTGGCCCGGCCCCGCTGCAGAAGCTGAGAGCTTCCACACACCTCGGCTGCAAGGGTAATGCGAACATAAAGCTTATAACGGTTTATAGAGGGTTTATATAGCTATACAGGTGTATACAGGTTGTCTACATGCATGGGTGGATGCATACTGCGTACATCGGTCTAGACTACCTTCTGGCGCTGGCGCGGTAGGACATGCAAAATCAGGCCTGAGTAGCATGCTCGTTTGTGGATCTAAACAGTGCAAGCCTGGCCTTTCAATTTACCAGTGCAACAAGCCCAGTGCAGGGAACAGCGCGCCCTGCGTGGGCACGGTTTCGGGAATGGGTGGTTCCCCGACTTGCAGAAAGTTTTGTATATAGGGTAACTACCTCTACCCCCCAAACAATCTGAAGCTGGTAGCACAGGGAACAATGAATGGAGGTCGTACAGTTGGAGAAGCTTGCGATTGTAGGATGACTGTCAGGTTTAGACTCGGCCCTGATATATGGAAACTTTCCTGACCAAACTACAGACCCACACGACATGGCTCCGAATACATAGCCCTGGACAAACATCAGTTTTGCTCGAACCCTCAACCTGTCTAACGCTCTACTGTAACACCCTGGCCCGAAGCACGATCCTGATCCACCGCCCGGAAAAGGGGTCCAAAAAAACAACGCTTTTGGTTAAAGCACCGCCTGAAATAGGGCTTGAGGGGTCCAAAAAACACTGGTTTTGGGTAAAGCACCACCCCAAAGAGCCCAGCCAGGCTGAGATCCGGACGTTGTTGCACCGCAAAATGGAAACAATCAAAAATGACCACATCTGGCCCAAACTGACGGTTCGGGGCCCAGAACCATGGGTTTGGGCCAGATGTGGTCATTTTTGAATGTTCAAAGAGGTTTGCGCCACATCTGGCCCCAAACCCATAATTCTGGGCCCAGAACCAGATGTGGTCATTTTTGGGGTGTTCAAGGAGATTTGCGCCACATCTGGCCCAAACCCTGGTTCTGAAACCCATGGTTCTGGGCCCAGGTTTTGGCCAGATGTGGTCATTTTTGGGTGTTGAAGGAGAGGTTTGCGCCACAGCTGGCCCAAACCCATGGTTCTGGCCCCAAAACCATAGGTTTGAGGCTCAGGGTATGATTCTGCTTAGAATGCATCCAGGGTAGCAATGACCTCATTCGTTTTCTTTTTCAACGGTTTTAGGGTGTATAGGGCCTAGGTGTATGACCCCATTCGTTTTCTTTTTCAACGGGTTTAGGGTGTAGGGTCTAGGTGTATGACACCATTTTCTTTCAACGGTTTTAGGGTGTAGGGTCTAGGTGTATGACCCCTTTCGTTTTCCCTTTGAACGGTTTTAGGGCGTAGGGTCTAGGTGTATGACCCCATTCGTTTTCTCTTTCAACGGTTTTAGGGTGTAGGGTCTAGGTGTGTGACCCCATTCGTTTTTTTTTCAACGGTTGTAGGGTGTAGGGGAGATACGGAGAGTAGGATGAATAGGGGCCCAGAACTATGGGATTGGGCCAAATGTGATGATTTTTGAATGTTTGGGGAGCCAGATTCTTGGCGAAAATAATTGGCGTCTTGTTTGGGGAAAAATTGGTTTGGAATTTGAGCGGTGGCTCTGCAGGATCTGTGCACAGTGGAGGCCGGTATTCTAATTGAAAAGGTTCCCATATACACGATAACTATCTTTTCACATTTTCACATCAAATGGGTCCCTAACCACAAATCCCAATACAGGGCTAGGTTAAAGCACCGCCCCAAAGAGCCTAGCTAGGCCAAGAAAGCCCAAATCAGGTCGTGAAAGGTAGCCAGATTTGGCAGTTTTGGCAGCTCCTAGTAGCCCAATCACGAGAGACACTAGCAGGGTCATCATCATCATCATCATCATCATCCCATGTAAGCTTTCTTTGTGCATCGGATACTCGCAGACATAAACCCTAAAGGCCCTAAACCCAAAACCCGAAGTTGGTGATTCCTGAAACAGTACCAAACAAGACGTGCGACCCCAATGGAAGTAGCTGATTTAGCAAAAAGGGTCTATATGTAGAAAGTTCATCGAGGGATTAGATTTTGTTTTTTTCTGACTATGAGGTTTACATGTGTATAAAAAATAGCATACTTGAACCTTACACTTACACCCCCAATCCTTAGACACTAGCAGGGCTACCGCCTTGAGCACACACGCATGGAACATCCCAAGACCCATCATACTGAAGAGTACGGATGAGCCACTCATTTATTGGGGCTGAGAGGCATGGACGATGAAAAGTACAAAAATCTATGCATGGGGTCCGTGACAGGAGTCCATAAAGTGCACAAGTATGTGGAAGTTTTGGGTACATGGGCCTCAGAAACTAGAACTTTCTACATTGATGGAAAATGTATATATAAGGGTCATACATTGGGGCATATGCAAGGTGTACCTTGTTTGCATCACAATTGCATAAGGTCACTGCAATCCCCACCATGAGTTACAATCCTGACTACCCTGCAATGGACTGTATACTTGCACCGCTGTCATGTACAAATCTGAAAGGAATTATACGGCTCATGAGCTGTTTATAGAGACATTTCCCTACGAACCCTGCCCTATATAGCTACCCTGTGCTAGACTAGTAAAAAGTGCGGCGAAGGGAAGGCAAATCCCGGAAACCCGTGATTAGCCTAACTGCGTCCAACCGCAAGTGTATCACGCAAAAGACCAGCGGCTTGCGCTTGGCGCTGTCGAAATGCTTCCGAATTGTCTCCTGCTGCCTTGGCCCAACGAGATCAAGGTGACTTGGTTTTGTTATTATGGTTTTGAGGAGGTTTCAACACAAGCTACTTCCCTGTAGTAAGCCCCAAGCTCATGGCCGAAGCCCGAATCCAGCACACCCGTAGCTTGCGCGCTCTGCACTTCCTCAATGAGGGCTTGCAAGTCCGCGTCGATCTTGTTGGCCTTGTCCCTGAGCCTTGGTTGGGGCAGGGGCCCATTTTGCTAGCTTTGACGCACCCACCGCACGGCTGTATGGAATGGGCCAAGATGCTTTTTGCTTCGTTCAGTAGGTTTCTGGGTACAATCATCAATCTGGTCGATCAGGCTGGTTAGCTTCACTGACCACTTGCCCATGCAATTGATGACCTTTACGATGTAACTGCTGGGCAAAGAGTCTGCATCCATTTCTGGCCAAGCAATGCTCTTCATTCTCTTCTTCGCATCTGCCGTACGGTCAGCTGCAGCCACAAATTCATCGTTACCTGGGCCATGTTAGTGTCTTGTGAAAGATGGAAACTAAAATGCGGACAGGTCTCATCTACGTTACAGAGGTTTAATGATGCTGAGGTGTCCTTCTTGAATTGGGCTACGGGATTTGAGCTATAAACATATATACTTGCAAGGGGCTCTCTATATAGATACCCTAAACCTTATAAACCCTATAAACACCAAAGCCTAAACCCTGTACCCTTTAAACCCCAAAAACCCTAAACCTCAAAAGTGCTCTAATTTTTACACCTGTCAATCCTACGGAGATCTTGAGGTTCCTTACAAACCCAAACCCAACATTACGCGCCAAAACTATTTGGTTGGAGTCATTGAAGCTGCACATGTCTTACTCCCAGTATGTACACACATATAAAGGGGCGCTATCCTAACAATCTCACGCAAGAATACTTATAGACCTTTCCGCGCATCTCACATTTGGCCACGACACCTTGGGGTCCACCCTCGCCAAGCTCCCATGACATGTCGAAGACATCGAGGTCCTTCTCACCATCGCTGGCCACCTCTACGTCTGACTCTTCTTCCTCGAGGATCTCGCGCTTGCGTTTCCTGGGCAAAGCAGGGTAGGAATTCCGGGTTGGCACACGGGCTTGTGTAGAGGCATTTTAAAAGTAAACGTATTGGATGATTACATTTAACTTGTTGTTGGGTACGTTCAAAGTACACTATGAAATTTTCTAGGCTTGAAGGGGTTCACGCATGATTCCCATCAGGAAAACAGTGCCACACCAAAGCCCTCAACCCTGAACAAGTCTACAATTGTGAAGCGTGTGGCTGCAGCTGAGCTGCAGCATCTTACCCTCCACTGACTTCTCCAGCCAGTAGAGCTTCTTGTCTGGCTCGTACCGGTCCCGTCTCAGGCAGCAAATCTTTGACAGGTACGAGCAAAGTAATTTTACACACGCCCTCCCCTTACAATGCCCTCGTGCCTCACCCAGCCCTTGATCTGAGCGCACATGTCCTTGATCGCCTTACGTCGAGGTTCTTTGATGCCAAGCTCTGCCATGTCGTCATCGGATACGAATTGTCCAGAGATCCAAACCTCTTGCTCGGACTCTTTGCGCTTGATGCGCTTGGTCATGCACTTTACGAACACGTCCTGGGAAACAGTTCATGCTGACGCCAAGCGAACACAGCCCTTGTAAGCGCACGCGCATGCAAACAGGCCATGTATGATTTCAGCAAGATGATAGCATAGAGTCCTTGTCATGACCACACTTTTCAAACTCTTGCTCGATGTCAGCCCGCGTGTTCAAATTACGATACTGCTCGACTAGCTCCTTTGACACGAGGAAACTGCCGTCTGCTCGCGGGGCGAACAGTCGCGCGAGCCGCTTCTTGGCATTCTTAGCACTGAGCATAGTAGCAACACCAATTGCCGTAGCGGCCAACTGTTCATTGTCATTCGCAGGGCCGGCGCTCGATGAGATGTCATTCGCAGGGCCGGCGCTCGATGAGAGTCCATCTAGGTACGGATCTTCGCTAGCCTCTCATATGAAAATTAGAGCAAGGTAGTAGAGATGGAGTAGACTCAGTAGACTCACCTTAGACAAGGAGCCTGGGCGTCGCCAACCTCATCATCACTGTGAGATTCATCTTTGGTAGACATGGGATAATCAGCATCCTCAGCATCGCCCGCGACTGTGGTCCTTGTGCATTGGCGACGTAGGACCTTGCAAAGCATAACCCTGCAAACGCTACTAAGCAAACCGTCGTTCATTAAGAGCTTTATCCCTGTTATTAAAAACCTAAACCCAAAAAAAAAGAAACCAAACAACGCCTCGCACAAAGCATCATAATCTTCGCAATGGGTGTTCCTACGCAAGTCTAACTATTCAACTCCCCCCAATTCTCGATGGCAGGTATGGGCAGCTTTGAACAAGTGAGGGCAGCTTGCGCACACTAAAGCTACCTGTCATATACATTCCTGGCAATGCAAAAGTTGAAACTGAAACCCTGGGCTAGACACTTCGGCAAAAGAAGTATCATCCATGTCGCAGATGCTAACTTCAGACAAGGCAACCACCACTGGGGGGGGCGCATCACTGCGCACTGGCGTGGGAACAAGTTGGAGCGGAGCACTTCTGCGAAGCGCAGGCGGGTCACTGGCGTCTTTACGGGCTTCGGCACACTGAGCTGGGCTTGGGGTCGGAGGTGTGGATTGCTGAGCGGTTGATGCCGGGGAGCTTCCATTAGCGCGTCCAGCAAGGAGTTGCTTCTTCATCTCCTACAGAGTGAAAATCGGAATACCTGCAACAACTTTCTACTTTCTACACATTGTCATGAGCATCCAATGAGAAGTCCTCTAGCTGGGCAAGTTCCGTGAGCATCAAAGCCCTGTCCAAACCATCAACTTTCCTCCAGGAAGCCTCCCTGAGAGTGTCCACTCCATCATCCAGGGTCGATGAGCTGTAGACATTGGAGACAAGCGTTCGCTTCATCCCCACTCAGAAGGGAGGGTGTCAGGGCAACAGTAGATCTCAGATAATCAAGAGCCCGCTAGTCAGACAATCAAGAGCCCGCTTGTGTCACGCAGAGTAACAGAGTTGGTTGTACTTGCGCAACATCAAGCATCAAGCAGTCCCTCCCGCAGATCAGCATGATCCTGCCCTACACAAATTTTAACCTTGCTGCTGAATTAGAATCACAGCGCGCGCGCTGCCAAGGTGGGTCGCAACTCGAATTTGCAAAGGAGGCTCACGCGACATTTTTAGAAGGGTTCCAGGAGACACAAAAGCTACTAGCTACTAGGGAGATATATATATATGTATATGTTCTTTTGCACGCGTATACAGAGATAGAGAGAGAGAGAGAGAGTATGTATATGGATACGCATAGGAAATTGCATATGGATGACTCAAACCTGCATATATAGATATGCGGGTTAGTCAAAGAACGAATGCGAACAGCCGCTAAAGACAAGACACTCGTAAGACTAGGCTCGTACTTGTTGACTTAGTTCAAAGCATGTGTATATGTATATATATATATATGTGGATATAAAAGAAACAAAAGGCAGCAACTGGCTGCGCAGCATCGTGAAAATAATCGTGAAGCCAATGGGTCAACATCCATTCGAATTACGTACTCTGTATTTGGTGACTAACGTAGCTTGCCTCTATCACTCTTCTGTAGGAATAGAAACAAAATTGCTAGCTTGTTCGTTGCGCTCATATATGTATGACTCAGACAATTCTAGAGGAGTAAACAATTCGGTCACATTAGTTGCAAAGCACATGGGGCGGGGAACAAAGTATGCCGACCACATTATGTACGAATAAAGCAGTTTTGGATGCATTGGACGACTAAATTCATTCGTATTCTCTATGAACAAAGCATATCTATTCGTAGTATTTATGAAAAATGACATGAGTTCTGGAACAAATATTTTGTTCATATCATTTACGAACAAAATCACGCACGCACAGTTTTTTCTTCAACATGTTTTGTCGCATTTCTTTACGAAGAAAATAATTTGTTCATATTGTTGCACGGTTATTGAACAAAATCAGTGTTCATATGCTCAGATATTTGTATGTAGAAAACATAATTTGTTCATATTGTTGCACTGTTATTGAGCAAAACATTTTCTTCTTGTGTTCATATAGGTTTTATGCACAAAAAGAATTGTTCATGTTGCTTAAGCAAAACCATTTGTTCATATTGTCTGTGGACAACATTATTCAACAGAATTTGTTCATGTTGTCTATGCGCAAACTAATTTGTTCATATTGTACATGAAGGAACTAGTCTGTTTACGTGGGTAAAGAACAAAAGAATTTGTTCATATTGGTTATATAGGCAGGATAATTTGCTTTGTCTTGCTCATGAAGAAAATAATCCGCGCCTTTTGTCTGTGAACGAAATAACTTGTTCGTCCTGAAAAAGGTTGTTCAACCCATGGATAACGAACAAAACAATTTGCGCATATCGATCACAAGCAACACATTTTGTTCATATTGCAGAGCTTCTGAACAAAATAACTTGCTCATATCGGACGTGGACCTGACAAATTGTTCAAACCAATTATGAACAAATTCATGTGTTCATATTCTTCATGAGCAATTGGCCCTCACCAGGCTTATTCGAATTAACTGTGGGCAAGCGATTTGATCGTATCATTTTAGAACGGATCCATTTGCTCATGCTGCTGATTATACGACGTGAGGTCAAAGGTGCCTGCAAGTTTAATTCATACATATGTACATACATTTTTATGCCGTCGAAGTCCGTATAGGCGAGTGACGAATAATACGAGGAGTTTACGAGTTCCTGAGCCGGCCCGGTCAAAACCGCCTTTACCCCGGGCTTTCCCGCCCGTAACCCGGCCAAATCCGCCGCCAGCTTTTCTACGAATTCCCTCTGAAGCTTTATTCGTAAATACTTGGGCCAATAATACGAATAATCGTTAAACCATTATTCGTAAATACTTGTGCTAAATCTTCATGATTCCTACGTAATACGAATAATCCCTTTATATGTATATATATATATATATAGATTGAGGCATCTGTGCACAGATAGATTCACAGAACAGGTGACTAAGTAAGTAATTAGAGCAGGAATTCTATGCATGACAAAAATGCATATATACACAGTTACCACCGCCCCCTTGAAATCCTCACCCTGCACATATAATTCTGTATATACGTACACATGGGCAAATATACGAAATCTAAGTTATGTATACATATTATATATATGTGTATATACATATATACATATACACATCTATCTATCCCAGACGCGCCCGAAACCCTTCTCCAAAGCCTTCCCCAACTGGCTACATTTAAGAACATGCTCCGTATTGAAGGTTTAGCAGGGTTACCCTTATAATGGTCTTGAACCAAATGCCGCAGGGCAACATACTCCATCTTGCTGCTCGGCACAGGCAAGCAGCCAGGACAAGAGCAGGCTTCTGTGCGTTGATATTGCAAAAGGGGTAGTGAAAGGATGAGTACAGGTTTTGATAGTAGGCCCCAACTTTTGACGATGTTATATGGAATACAGGAGGTTTTATATGGCACTGAAATCCTTTCACAACCTAATTTAAAGCTCACTGGGGAGTCTTGATCTCCATCCTGGGGGAATCTTCAATCGCTTTGATCCTCGGGCATAGCGTATGACGTCGGGAAGATCCACATCGCGCCAGATATCTCCCATTGGAGTCTTGTCCCACAAGTCGAAGAGGGACTCGTCAGAGGGAACCTATAAGATTTCTCTCATGATGAAGAGGGTCATAATGAAGAGGGTCTTTTAACATGCAAGTGAAGTGGACATATTCGGACGATGGAGGATGATAAGCTACGGGCACATAAGGTTATGTTCGGGCTGGTGTAGAAAGGGGACACATGCGCAGGTTAACTTGGAAGCCATTCACCCTAGGCACGCATGTCCGCCCGGAAGGGAAACTGGAAACAGCTACGTTCCAACACTGCAGTAGCTCTGGAATTTCGACAGCACTGCGTGGACCCCAGTTCTTGAGCACCATGTTATCCTGATGTTGATGACGCTGAACCCATGTTAAAACAATCCCAAAGAACAGCCCCAGCATGTGACCCAACATGAAAAAAGGAGGACAGGAAGTACTACTCCAACAAAACATTCTTACTAATGTCCTAGAAGACGTGCCCCGCAAAAGCTGACCCGACGAGCCCCTAACCTAGTGTAAAAACACTGTACACCGAAACACTTGAAGCCCCGCATTCAGACCTTTTATATAAAAGCCCTTGTGTACATCTCAGTTCAATGGTACACACAACTCCTCTTAAACCCTATCAAACCCTTAATCTGAAACAGTCCTGCTGGCGTGCGCAGCTGTATATAAACCCGGAAAGGAAGCCTGAAGTTTGAACAATCTCCAGTCTCTATTCTCACGCCCAAAGCTGACCCAGCGGACCCTCTATATACATATATTGTTGTATCTTCTACATCATACATCGACAAAGAAATCTTCAACAAATTCCAAACCCCAAATAAGCCCCTCAACCCAAACCTTCGTAACCATGACAGAGGGCTGCCTGCTGTGCGTAAATTGTTGCACTAATATACGAGTGTTGGAGGTGTTCCAAGGTGGGTGTGGTCTTTCCAACTGAATTACTGGATGTCGGAGTCAATGAGGTTCCACAAAAACAGCAACCCAGGCTACTCCACAACCCCATCGAAAACCAACTCCAGACATGGAGCATATACTTTTATATATATATATACGTATGTACACACAATATATATATATACACCTTTTCAAAGTGCTTGATCGTAGAAGTTCTGCTCCTACGAAGTTTAGTTTACAGCTATACACCCCTTCTCTGCAGAGGAGCAACTGATATCCGGATTGGCCCTTCCGTCAGCATCTCAGGGAGCAGGCTCACCACGTGGCGAGCATAGCGAAACGTGTATTCCCTCAGCTCACAACCTACATACATTCACTTACCCCCCTGGCAACAGGGTATTCGAACGCGGGCAGGATAGTGAAGTTTGAAGTCCTAGCAGCCTGAAATTCACAACATAATCTGAGCAAAGGTCCTACACAGATGTTGTTTGCCTCAGCCAGTAACGTGTGTTAAGTATAAAACGGATTGCCGTTTCGATTACAACATGAAGATCTTTTTTGGGCCCTCTATACGCTTTCCATTGTTGCTTGAAAATGCACACTGCCTAGCTGGAGTCGAACAGGTTTGCTTGCGTGGGGTTGCGGCAGCAGGTAGTTCCACGACTGCGCATTACACAGCGCAGGGAATATTACATGGCACAGGAGTTCACGTTGCTTCCGAGATGCTGGGTCCGCCGCAGGTTACCATTGCCCGTCCACGTGGTCTTCCCATTTTTTACCTCGCGACGGGTTGTCTTGATTGTAGTGTCCCTTTCGCTTTTAGACATCGGGCCCAAGTCAAGTCGGTGGATCAGCTCGGAAGTAGACCAAAGCCACGTCCGCTTCCATGTCATCGATTTGTACTTTCTCATCCACATCGCGATTTTGTGCGTCTTGGAAGAACCATCAAACATGTCATTGCTTATTAGGCCGGAACATATTCTTTCAAGCGTTGCGTGATGAAAGGATACTGCAGCAAAGGAACGAGGACTCCCCAGGATTTCAAGCAGACCAGGAAAGCCACATAGCGCTCGTGAAGAACTATGAGGGAATTCTGAGGGTTCTCCAAAATATATGACCCTCCGGCTGCCACAATCAAGTACATGAGCAAAACTGACCTGATGGCAAGTGAATGGCCATGGAACGTGTCAAGCAAACGCTCTGCATGCTGGCGAGGAGCCGGCCAAAGAGCTTATTCGCTCTCCGCACTGTGGGAACACTCTCGTCTCCGTGGGGAGTTAGGAAGCTTCGTTTGGATGTCCCTCTGTTTACTGGGACCCAACTGGAGCAGCAGCATGCGAACGCTGCTACCAGCCGATCAAGCTTACTGGCCAATATCAGAGATATCGCCATCCTTAGCTGGTTCAGCAGCCAGGCCGCATACCACACTTAGAAACACCCGAAGCGCACGCTAACCTTGGAACATGAGGATAATGCAAGCTAGGCGCAGCATCCCCGCGTGTGAGTTCAGGTCCATTGCGCTGCGCTTGCCCTTCAAGAAGGCCCGCTTATCCGCGTAAACTTTGTCGAAAGCTTGTACGGAAATTCCTGATGCCTCTGCCAGCAACGCCAGCCTCGCCTTGCCCGCGTAGAATTCGATGAACTCCGTGTCGCAGTTTGGAGTCAACTGCAGCCACCAGGTAAGCAAAACCAAGAAGATGAGCACCTAAACTGATCAGGCGCGCAGCTCTGCAGGAGGCTATCGGGGCCCCTGGATGTGAATTTAAGAGGTCATTCGTACAAAGGTGCCCCAAGTAGAGGAATTCAAGTGAAAATTTCTTAAACGGCTTATATATAGGGTTCAGGGTTCAGGGTATTAGGGTTTATATGTAGGGTACTTGGTGGGACTGAAGCAATGCTGACGATGCGTTACGATAGCAAACCCTCCCCACCACACACCACGCCCCCCCCAGCTGCAAAAGCCAACCCCCATTTTCAAGCCACAAACAACAAGCCAATTTATTATGGAAGCAGCCACGGCCAGGAAAACCACGCGGTTTTGGTTAAAGCACCACCCGAAAAGGAGTTTGATGGTGTCAAAAAAAATGGTCTTGGTTAAAGCACCGCACAGAAAGGGGTTTTAGGGGTCCAAAAAACAATGGCTTTGGGTCCTTCAAACCCTGGTTTTGGTTGAAGCACCACCTGAAAAAGGGTTTGGTGGGCAAAAAAAAGGTTTTGGTTAAAGCACCACCCTAAAGAGCCTAGCCAGGCTGAGATCCGAAGGTTATTGCACCGCAGATGGAAGGGGTCTAAATCAAGTCTTTAATGATATTCGATGTGGCGCAAACCCTTCCAAACACTCAAAAATGACCACATCTGGCCCAAACCCATGGTTCTGGGCCCACAACCAGGGGTTTGGGCCAGATGTGGTCATTTTGGGGTGTTTGAAGACCAAACGCATGGTTCTGGGTTTGGCCCAAACCCCAGGTTCTGGGCCCAGAATTTTGGGCCAAATGTGTTGAATTTTGAATGTTTTGGGAGCCAGATTTTTGGCGCAGTAGAAGCCGATATTCTAATTGAACGGATGCCCATATAGACTATAACTATCTTTTCACATTTTCACATCAAATGGGTCCCTAACCATAAATCCCGATACAAGGCTATATGTATATGTATGTGTATATATATATATACATTTTTTGTAACCCCAAATATTCCGATATATAACCAGATTTCAACAACAACCGGACACTCAAACCCCACGCTGATTATCTATGGGTATTTCATAATTCTCCAGTCTATGTAAGTAAGCCCCGTACAGAGCTCACCCTGTCAACCCCAAAACTACAGCTAACCAATCCTGACACGTAGCCTTCGGTGCGCCCAAAACAAACAGCCGCCGCGCAAATATGTCAAACTCATCCGGGGTCATGACCAGGAGCCAGATACAATTGTGTAAAAGTAGGCCGGGCCAGGTGACGTTGCAAAACAGGGTCGGGTACAGAATTCATCAAGATGTGTCTTCTAGAACTATAGCTTGCGCGTACAGGTCAGCTTGGGTCACCCAATGGAAACGTGCAACCTTTGGCGTGCTTCATGTTTCAGATCCACATCACTGCCCGACGTCCCAACTGTAACCTTGATTGGGCCCAGCAGCTGCAAGTCCCCACACAAAATCATGTACGAATAGCAACACTCAGTCACACTGGCGCACCTGACAAGCCCCTATTTCAGTCAATCCAAGAACCCACACGCAGGGGGCACAGGGCCCTGTACCATACTTCCAAAGGTTGATACTCTTGAACTTGGGCATGATCTCGCCTGCAGGCAGAGAAAAGTGTGGGCAAATTTCACTGCGCAGACCGAGAGCGTTGAAACTGGGGCAGGCCATGGCCACAATCATTTTCTGGCTGGACGCATGGACAGAAGTGCTCCGGGATTGTCAGCCACAGCTGGGATTTGATATGTGTTTCAAAACACATAGACAAGAAATGACAAGAATACCTTGACCCATTCAGGGTCAAAATGCACACACACGCAAAGGTCAGGCCCCTAAACCCTTTTCCGGGAAGTAGTGACTTCAAATATGAATTCGCAGAAGGTCAGCTAGTTGACGCTGTTGTATAAGCATGTGGATTGATTGCTTCGCGTGGAACCTAACCCATGCGTGCTGCAAGTCACCGCCAAAATCAGCGCGTCTCTTCCATGCACTGCGCAGTGAACGAATCTTAAAATTGCTGGTCTGCAAGGCTGCGTGGCCCTTAGTCGGTAGCAATGGCCATGTCAAGAAACTTTGGTACCTTTGGCATCAGGTGATCTTGATACTCTTCCACAGTGACCCGTCCCAAGTCCATGTGGATCTCGGACTCAAACTTCGCATAGACGCGGAGGGCGAAATTCCAAAATGGCTCCTCCAGAAAATACTGTTCTAAATCTAAGAGGAATCTGCTCGGACATGCGTTCTCAAATTTCCCTAGCACACTCCTCCCAGCAGTACAGAGCTGCCCCGTGTCGCTTGAGGGTGGGGGCGACAGTCTCTCTGAAGACATTGACAATAGCCTGCCAGCGAGTTGAGGATGGCTTAGTTGCGGGCTTCATTCTTCTTGCAAAGCTTGCTGCCCCCTCAGATGGACCGTCCCTGGGAGGGCGCCCGCGTCTGGCTGGCTTCAGGTTTTTTGCTTTGGCTTTCGGAAGGCTCTTGGCTTTTGCTTTGGATTTGGCTTTTGTCTTGGCAGCCGGCTTCTTCATCACAATCTGCGGCTCATCGGAAGAGCCATCGCTTTGCCCTGCGGATCCCTCAGAGCTCTCGGCCTTGGGCTCATCCTGCGCAGCTGCATGGACGACAAACGCATGCTTCTGCCCCAAATAGAATGCCTTTTCCTAGATAAACCCTCATGTTTTTGTGCCATTATATAAGACCTCGATCTGGAACCCTGCATACATCTAGGTTTCTGTAAGGTTTTGAAGGGTTTAGGGGTTTATAGTTTGTATGGTTGCAAAGGGTTTGGGGTACAATTGCCACCCAAATCCCAAAGATCTTGCCTCGCTTGCCTCCTCTTCCTCCTCCTGCTTTTCCTTATCCTCAGGGATCTCTGCCCTCTTCTTCTTTCCTCCATTCTTCACAGGCTTCGCCTCAACTTTGTCCTCCTTTCTTTCCTCCTCATCCTCAAGGGGTCTCTGCCCCCTTCTTCTTTCCCGGCCTCTTCGCTGGCTTCGCCTCAATGTCCTCTTCCTTTTCCTCCTCTTCCTCATCCTCAGGGATCTCTGCCCTTTTCTTCTTTCCTGGCCTCTTCGCTGGCTTCGCCTCAATTTCCTCGACATTTCCTTCCTCATCCTCAGGGATCTCTGCCTCTTCTTCTTTCCTGGCCTCTTCGCTGGCTTCGCCTCAATTTCCTCTTCCTTTTCCTCCTCATCCTCAAGGATCTCTGCCCTTTTCTTCTTTCCCGGCTTCTTCCCTGGCTTCGCCTCAGTTTCCTCCGCCATTCCTTCCTCCTCATCCTCAGGGATCTCTGCCCTTTTCTTCTTTCCTGGCCTCTTCGCTGTCTTCGCCTCAGTTTCCTCCGCCATTCCTTCCTCCTCATCCTCAGGGATCTCTGCCCCCTTCTTCTTTCCTCCATTCTTCACGGGCTTCGCCTCAAAATTCTCCTCCTTTCCTTCCTCACCATCCTCAAGGATCTCTGCCCTTCTCATCTTTCCGGGCTTCTTCGCTGGCTTTGCCTCAGTTTCCTCCTCCTTTTCCTCCTCATCCTGAAGGATCTCTGCCCTTCTCATCTTTCCGGGGTTGCTCGCAGGCTTCGCCTCAACTTTGTTCTCCTTTGTTTCCTCCTCATCCTCAGGGATCTCTGCCCTCTTCTTCCTTCCTGGCTTCTTCGCCAGCTTCGCCTGCTCCTTTTCCTCCTCATCCTCAGGGATTTCTGCCCGTTTCTTCCTTCCTGGCTTCTTCGCTGGCTTCGCCTCAATTTCCTCCTCCTTTTCCTCCTCATCCTCAGGGATCTCTGCCCGATTCTTCCTTCCTGGCTTCTTCGCTGGCTTCGCCTCAATTTCCTCCTCCTTTTCCTCCTCATCCTCAGGGATCTCTGCCCGGTTCTTCCTTCCTGGCTTCTTCGCCTCAATTTCCTCCTCCTTTTCCTCCTCATCCTCAAGGATCTCTGCCCTTTTCTTCCTTCCTGGCTTCTTTGCTGGCTTCGCCTCAATTTCCTCCTCCTTTTCCTCCTCATCCTCAGGGATCTCTGCCCTCCTCATCTTTCCGGCGTTCTTCGCAGGCTTCGCCTCAACTTTTTCCTCCTTTTCTTCCTCCTCATCCTCAGGGATCTCTGCCCTCCTCATCTTTCCGGCGTTCTTCGCAGGCTTCGCCTCAACTTTTTCCTCCTTTCCTTTTTCCCCATCCTCAGACATCCCTGCCCTTTTCTTCTTTCCTGCCTTCTTTGGCAGCTTCGCCTCAACTTCCTCCTCATTTTCTCGCTCCTCATCCTCAGGGATTTCTGCCCTCGTCTTCTTTCCTCGCTTCTTCACGGGCGTCGCCTCAACTTCCTGCTGCTGCTCGCTCTCCTCAATGTTTATATTTTTTTCCTTCCTGCTTGCTTTGCATTCTTCTTTCTTGGCTCCTCCTCAACTTTCTGCTCCTCATCCTCCTCGGGGTTCTCTGCCCTCTTTTGCTTCCCTTGTTTCACGGGCTTCATCTCAGCTTCTTCCTCCTCCCCATCCCCAGGGATCTCTGCCCCCTTCTTCTTTCCTAGTTTCTTCGCCTGTTTCTCCTCACACCGTCTTTGAAGCGCCCACAGGCTTCTTCGTTGCGGCCTCGCTTACATCGGGTTCTGCCGGGCTTTCTTCGATCAATTGAACTTCCTTGGACTTCTGATCTTTCCTCTTCGGCGTCACCTGCTACAAAAACATTGTATAAACACACTGGTTGTGTAGTAGGAAATACACTAAGAGTTTGATCGATGCAAGCGCTCGTTTTGAATGTCCAGCGCAACATAGCCTTTAATTTCCCCCGTGCCTTTACGCGCAAACTCTGACTCTGACCATGTTCAAGTTTTCCATGTGGTTTCGGAAACGCAGCAAGTTCAAAAAAGTCAACCTCCTCTTTGCGAAACCCTGCCCCTTTCCCTCACCCCATCTATTGTGCCTCAGCCGGAGCCAACGTACTCCCAGCGGTGGAAGCCTCTTGCGCTAGGAGCAGCCAAGTACCGGTTCGTATATAGGACTCATATAAAGGTACAACCCCAAACCCTAAGCCCTAGCGCAGAGCTTCCAAGTGTAGACCGACTTTGCAAGCATTTGTTTTGCTGGAGATCGTTTGGTTTGAAGGTTCAGGGCCTGTATAAGGGGTTTGTTTGTACATAGGGTTTACATACGTAGATAAATGTAGGGTTTAGGCTGAATCTTTCGAACCAAATGAGCACAACCTCAAAGCCCCATCCACCATGTATACATCCCTGAATCTACACGAGAATCTTTTTTCTCGAATGGAACTACATATTTGCCTAAATCTGGGACCTACCCTGTGTCCACCACAGCCTGCTCTGTCCCGCCCGCCTGCCCGTTCTCAGTCTCGGACTGCAACGGGCTGTTCATGGGATTCCGTCCTTCCTTCATGGGGGAGACAGCTTCAAAAAACAAAGTTCGTCTCGCGTCTTCATTCTGGCTGCCCAGACCTGCACCACCCGCGCTTGCGGCAGGCATCTTGCTCAAGGCATGCTCTGCCTTTGTGCTTGACGGAGGGCCCTGTCTGCGAAGTTTTCTGGGAGTCTGAAGCGGGGTCATGCCTGCTTTCTTCCTAGCACTTTGCGAAAGCGCCTGAGCCTGGCCATCCAAATCACAATCCTGGTTTTGCAAAAGCCTGGCATCCCCTTTCTTACTGTTGTACTGGGAAATCCGACTCACTACTGGCATGTCAACCTCATCCTCGAACTCCTGCAGGACCTCTGCCAGGCTCATCCGCGCCGGTCGTGGCGGGGATAATGAGCCAGCACCTGCACAGCAGTTGTGCACGTACACTGCTCTCTATTCACTGGACCTACAAAAGCTTTGACTACCAAAGGCTTCGCTTACCCAGCACTTATCAGAAACAAGTACCTGCATCCGCTCAAGCAGGGTTGAAGCAGCACATATAGATTACAGATACGCCGACCGCCGCATGAGAACATGGCAAACAAAAGGCACCTACACCCACATCAGCAGGCACACCATCATAGGCCGCAATTGCGTCCTGCGTGGCCTCAGCCACGTCCTGGGTATCCATAAGGAGAGTGTCAGTGGCCTCCGCTGGCACTGGCCCTCCGTACTTTTTTTCCTCCTCCTTGACCTGTTCAAGGTCCAAGCCTTCGTATTCTTCCTTCGCTACCAAGATGCCATAGCCGTCGTCACAGCAAGCCCTCGATGTGTTGTTTTTTCTATGAAAATATGGACATTAACAGTCAGTACATTGTTTTGGTTCGAATATACCACTTCCCCTGCGTAATTTGTAGGCACACTCAGATTAACAAGTAACGGTGCCTGAGGTAGGCGATGCGTTGGTTGATCTCTTCCAAGGAAAGGTCTGACATGGGCAAGGTCTTGAACTCCACTCGCTCCAAATCAGCATCATCTTCATCTTCTATCTTGATGATATCGGGAATCTCACGCTTCACAGTGGTTCCAGGGGGGGGGTCTGCCGTAAGGTCAACAACCTGCACAACAAGCCGAGTCGACAAGTCTGGCAAGAAGCGCCCCCAGTGTTCGAGAATCACTTTGTAAAACTCATCCACGCCCACTACCTGCAAAGGATTTCTAGCATGCACGTTAACAACTGCAGCTTCAGCAGGCACACAGGTTTAGTAACACGAGCAAAAAAGTTCCCCTACATGGACCCGCCTTCCTCGAGCCGATCTTCACGCCCCACCTCCTGATGCCGTTAGTAAACAGCCGCTTCAGGCCCCAACTGTCCGTGTGTAGCTGCTGTGGAGTCTGTGGCATGCTCATTAGCTGAGCAAAGCGCTGCACCTGAGTTGGGGGAACTTGGAGTCTAAGATTGCGTGCAACAGGGGCTCTATGGCCGTGAATTGAGGCCAGCAATCTGAAGGAAGAAGTATGGTGAGACAAGTAGCTTCCTGTCTCACCCACCGTATCGAAGGCGCTTTGACACTTGTCATATGAGGGCAGTAGCATTCTGCAAAGACCACCATGACCCTCACATTGAACCCCAAAGCGTGCAAAGAAGGCAGACCTGTGGCCGCTTCGCTTGGCCAAGCGAGCAGCGTTTTCCGCTCCCTGAACAGCTCTCGAACCAACTTGCTTTCCTCTAGCGCGTCTGCTAGCGGCGCAGCAAAATTGAGAGCCTTCGGCATAGCACACACAAAGGAGACAGCTGATAGGTGCTACACCAGAAAACGAAACCCAGCTGCCACTAGCCATTGAGCCTGCCTGTGCTTTTTCTTCAAGTGTGAAAATCCAATCTTTGAACCAAGCTTTGAGCAGACAGCTGAGAAGAGACGAAGCCTGCACTTTCACGAGCAACAGCTTCGGCTTAGCAACATGTATAGATATAACATCAGATTCATGATGCTCAGCTGCACCTGCCAGCATTTATATGTAATTACAGTCTATGTAGTAGGGTACTGGAGATTGTGCTACAGATTCGCAAGGCGAAGCTCCTGAGGGCCCCTTTAGACGCAAGTACAACTTAGAATCATGAGTTATTCTTGTGCTCACGGTTGACACTGCATGCTGCGCATATGTTGGCAGCAGCTGTGTGAAGCAGAGCCTGCCCCTAGCCCCTGCCTGCCGCGAGGCCTTGCAGAGATGATCACCGCAGCAAAGCCGCAGCCACGCATGAAAAAATGCCATGGCGCTGCTCAAGTTGAATACCTTACAAACAGGCCTAGTTAGGGCGCAGGCCCGGCCCTGATATACCAATACCTACACGTAAGTCATCGGCTGTACGTGGTATCATCATTGCGTTTCGCACGTAGAGATAGGAACCTTGTGGGACTCGCTGAAATTCGAGGCTATAAGCTATAGGACAAGATGTTGTGCTTCTCATGCCGATTGAAGAGAAGCTGCTTCATTCACCGACCGCCCATTGTGACCATGATCCCATGCTCCCATTCAACCTGTGAGAAAAGTTAAGAATCGCCTGCCACAACCAGAAATACTTCCCAGAATGCAAAGGCGCTTTTGCCCATAAAGGCGGAAAAAAGAAACCCACAGGAGGTTGCAGGTAGGGGTATGGTTTTGGGGTAAAGATTTTTTCATTAGGACCCCCAAAAGTTACTATATACATTGGAGGGTCCAGGTATGGCGACATCGTAATATCTTAAACCTTGACCTCACAGCCTCAACCCTTAGAGCACTACACCCAGAATCCCAAAACCTGAATACCGCGCCCAACTTATAACATTCATAGAGAAAGGGCCGGGTTAAGGCAGCAGAACCGCTAGAACTGTTTTTGGCTAGGAGTGGTACCCAGCCCCGAGACCCCCAGCCCAAGACCCTGATACCCAGGGTTTTGGGTTTAGGGTAGCTCTCAATCCCTAAACCAGACCCTAAACATTTACTGCCTGAACCCCCGAACATCCCCAAACCCCGAACCCTGGATCCCTATACCCCGAATCCTCAGACCCTAAACCCTACATCTCAAAAGCCTACATCCTAAAACCCTACAACCTATACAAACTTCTATAATCCTACGTAACCCTTAGAGGTATACACCCTACCCCTTGGGAACCCTAAAAACCCTAAACCCTAAACCCTGAAAACCCTAAACCCTAAACCCTTAAAACCCTACACCCTACACCCTACACCCTAAACCCTAAACCTAGGAACCCCCAAAAATCCCTAACCGCAGAAGCCTTGGAATGGCTGGCTGCTGTGGCCCTGGTGACTTCGGCCTCGCTTTTATCATACGTACCCTTTGGGGTATTGTTTAGGGTTTAGGGGTTTA
>CAJNIZ010028702.1:64302-76102 GCA_905231905.1 Symbiodinium pilosum | reverse complement strand
GGTATCGGGCTCATATATGTATATACATATATAAATATCTATATAGGGATATACAAGCACATGAAGGTTAGGAGTCATTCCCTACTACGGGGTAGTTTAGGTCTCCCAGGTATGAAGGTTAGGCTTGATAGTAAAAGCTCCCTTACTGATAGTGAGTAGGGAATAAAGAGGTTTAGGATTTAGGGTTACTTGAAAATGAGAGAATATGTTATATAGGGAATATATCACCTTATTCCCTACTACCCCCCAGTAAGTATAGGGCTCGGAGTTTTGCGTTTGAAGTTCGGATTCTGGGCGAGCGCCTGAAAGGTCAAACTTGCCCAGGGCCCCAAGTATATACCTTCTACAGAGTCTAAAAATGGTACACAAACATGGGACGTACGCATATCTGATTTAAGGGTAGCTCCTAGAATCCGAGCTTTGGAGATCAGGCTCAGACCGGCATGCACGACATAACCTACCATAGAGAAACTGTCTGAAGTGCTTAGGGCTTAGGATGTAGTGTTTATCAGTATTAATTGCGGTAGCTCCTATGGTAGTTTCATAAACCCGTTTGAAACGTAACTTTAGTTCTGGGAAACCCAATGCAAGGGAAGTAGGCCCTGGAAGTTGGAAAACTTGTGAGAGCCCAGTTACAGTCAGGAACGCTTGCAGCTTGCTAGCCAAAAGTTCAACTTCTAATGGGAAACAGGTTTAGGGTTTAAGGTGGAAATGTCTAGCCTTCGCGTTTGTAGCTCACCTATACATAGACCCCGCACAACCAAAAACGTCATGCCCTAAACCTCACAACCCCTTAAGCCCTAAACCCTTAAACAATGTGGTCTGACTTCCACGGGCTGCAAGGGCTTGTACCAGCGCTAGGTGCTTATCATAGCCTGGGCTGGGATGCTGCTTAAGAAACTTAATTTAAGTTACTATATGGGGAAACCCTACTATATTCTATACATATATATATATGTATACATGTATATATATATACACACACTTATTATGGTAACTTAATTTGAGGTCCTTAGCAGCAACAAAGTTGAGGGTTGACGGTTTAGGATGTGTCTCAAAACAGGGGTGCCATAAGGACCCTAGGAGTATGTGGGTTGAAAGTGGATCCCGAGGGTTCAGGGTTTAGGCTTTAGGGCTTAGGGTTCAGGATTGCAAGTGCGCAGTTTACAAGAGAATGATCCCTTGTACTCGCATGCTATTCCTGTCAGGCCTCTAGACTTTGTACTGGCCACTTCATCATAGTGTCACAAGCTGAAATCAGGCCTTTTTCGGATCGAGTATTCTTTACGAAACACCATTTGGGGTGAGGACTGTTGAGGTCGCTATCACTTGCTCAGCTTTCAAGCGAAGGAGGATAAGAAGCCCGTCCCAAACATCCGACCTGCGCGTTGGCTTGTTTAGTCAGGATTTGGATTTAGGGTTTAGGGTTTCGGTACTACTTCGCCCCCGAACATTAAATACCATCTCCTGGCCCTCAGCACATCTTCGGGCAATGTTGAATGTCATCATGATGTTACTATGCTCTACCGCTGCCAATATCAATACTATTGTCTTCACTATGAATACCAGGATGACAATCGAAATGCTGTTTTCATTCTTTTCGCCCTAAACCCTAACCCTAAACCCTAAACCCTAAACCCAAAATATTCAGGTGTTGAGTTAAGCATTGGGGCCTACAATCGGCTTTAATCGGCCGAGACCCTCCAAGCGCCGCTAAAAAAGACGCTGTTGGTAACCCAACCCCCGTTTGTGGATCCCTATGTCCTACCCCTTTTTTAGGGTCCCTAACTTTAGGTCTAGTAGCGTCTATATACAACAAAAAAGGTGCGTAGGGTATAGAGGTCTAGGTAACTAACAAGTGCCTTATGAGAATCCTTCTGAAAATCATGCCGTAGGCTCCTTATAGGGTTTAGGGTTTAGGGTTTAGGGTTGTTGGGCCAACCCAAAGCCCCTCAATACCCAAATAGTGTCTACAACCTTAAAACCCTAACTCCTAACCGCTGAACCCTGAACCCTCACCCCAAAACCCTGCACCCTGACCCCTATCCCCCACCAGTGTTGGCGGGGGGGCTGGTCTGGAGAAGTATGTGAAGTGTAGCATGGATGTGGCGTGTATATGTATATATATATATATATGTACATGGCACCTCCACAAAAATTGATTGAAGGGATCTGCAAAGCCATAGAAGGTAGGCCTGGAGAGGGTAGCATATACATACACATATCTATATATACATGTATGCGTATGCTTTGATGTATATGTTTAGATGCATATACATACAACTGTGGCCAAGCGTCTTCTGCAAAGTGGGGACAAAAGTCGCACCTTGGATGGGTCAAGCAGATTGGTCTTCTTCCAACGGAATATTCATGGCATCCTATACCACACCCACACTTACCACCTCTCCCTCAAGCGAGCCCTCCACGAGCCCTACCTCATTTGGGGTCTAGTTTAAGTTTGGGAAGGGGGAGTAAGGGTGGGGGGGTGGGGGGAGGGTGAATATAGGATAACAGACGTATGGAAGGTGTGGAGCTTTCCAACAATGGTGGAAACCTCTACATCTGGGCCAAACAGGTCCCACAAAGGAGGAACCCTTTAGGGCCCCCAGAATCGCCCCAAATGGCCCAAACCCTAAACGCTCAACTCCCTAAACCCTAAACCCTAAACCCTAAACCCTAAACCCCAAACCAACCCTAAACCTTAAGCACCTGAGACCTTTACCTGAAGCGAAACAAACCCAAGCCCAGCGCTGTAGAACCGCTTGTTCCAATGCTCTCAGACTTCCTCAAGCCACAGGGGTTCAAATACCTGAGAATCATATACCCCCGGAAACTAACATGGAAACCCATAAAGGGCCCTATAAAGACTACAGTCCTTCTAAAAGGGGACTACATGGGTTTCCATGTTAGTTTGGGGGAGTGTATACCCTAGAAGGTCCACGTACCCAAATACTGGGGCTTGAGGTCCCAAATGCTATCATCTGAATGGTCTTTGACGCTTAAACCTTAGGAGGACCCCCCACCCTGTAATAGTGGCAGAATCGGAATATAAGAGGACCTTAATATGATCCCTATTATCCCTTATAGTCACTATTACTGGGTGGGGGGGTCCACCTAACTTTAACCCCTAATATTTGCGTACCTGGAACCTTAGAGTACCTGCCAAACCTAAGCGTAGTGACCACATCCTGAATTACCCTTAGGGTCCAACTACCCAATAATCAGGTACTCGGGATTTTGGTGATAGCAATTCTGGTACAGGTTTTGGGTAAGTATATGGTTATTGGGTACTTGGACCCTCAGGGTTAGTCTGAACCGCAACCACGAAACGTAAATCTGAACCTCATTTCCCGCAACCAATGCCACCAAACCCTTCAGAGTTAGTTTTGTGTACCCGACCCCTCAAGGGAGATGATTTCCTGCACTTGGCTAGAAAAGAAAACACTGCGAACATTCACAATTCAGTTAGGGTTGAGGGTTTAGGCAAACCTCTATGGGCCAAAGGCATGTTTATGTGTAATGTGCACACTAGCTCCTATCTGCCTGCTGATCGGGGCCGAGCCAATAAAGCAGACCGGCTATGTAGCATCTGCTGTGACTCCAGGTCAGCAATCCGAACGGACAACATCAAAATGTGATCTTGCCAATGATTCACACATATGCGTCGCACTGTCTGCATGAAGGCTCGTCGCAGTCACTCTGGTAAGCTCAGGCGGCTCAGGCCTAACCCTTAAGCCCTAAACCCTAAGCCCTAAACCCTAAGCCTTAAGCCCTAAACCCTGAACTCTGTTTCTGTAGTGTTGCCGTCATCCGGGAGCCAGGCAGCCATAATACTTGAAAACACCCGTGATCCCCATAGTGGCGTGCTTTATGTTCAATATACCCAGAGGGTCCATGTAGCTATATGGTAATGACTGGCCCTATATGTATATGCTAGTTGTAGGCCTACATGGACCCTGTGGGATAAAGTATGTGCCCCTAGACTTTAAGTAGTGCAATGTTTTCGGCCACCCATGGAGTCATAACCCATGGCCCAAAACCCCAAAACTCTGCAACCAAGCCGCTTTGCTTGGTGCTCTTGCCAAACTTGCTTCAGGCTAGGCCGAAATGCTGCGGGAAGCTGGCGCGTATGAGCCATAGTCTAAACTCCTAGTATCCCCCTTAATAAGGCCTATAGTATTCCCCTATATAATCCCCCATACAACCCCCCCTTCAAGAGTTAAGATTATGGCTCATATTCATGTAATTCAACAAATTCTTCACGACTGTGGGGTTCCAGGTGCCGCTGTTGAACTCTAACCCTAAGGCTCTAAGGACTCATAATATAAGGCTTTTGGGCCCAAAGACCATACTATATCAGGCTTTTGGGCTATTTTGAGCCTTAGGGGAAACCATACTGCCATCCCCAGGCCTCAGCAACTAGACCCTACCTAGACCTTGGGTACTGCCCCCACCCAGTAACAGTCTATATTAGGCTATATATAGCCATATTATAATTAGTATCCAACTGTTACTGAGGGGGGGCAGTACGGAACCTAGACCCTCCGATGTAGTTCCTTTTTGGGTTTTGGTAGGGTTTTTAGTTGAGGCTTCTTGTTAAGACTACCAAAACGGTACTACACTGGAGGGTTTAGGTAGACCCTAACCTCTAAACCCTTATCCCTGAACCCTGAGGCTTAAGCTTTGATCTAGTCTTGCAACTGAAGCCCTTGAGGTTCGCGCCTTCAAAAATTGAAGCTAGGAACGCACCCGGGGCTGTACCAGGAGAATGCGTGCAGTTGGAATTTTGGATCTATGGGTCAGGGCTTTGGTGGGTAGGAATTACCCCACCTCTCTTGGTTTTGGACCTAAACTCTAAACCCTAAACCCTAAACCGTCTGTTTCATAGCACCCTCGCTCGAATGCAGAAGCTGGGCTACAAGTTTGCAGGCAGGCGAGCCCCGGAATAGCCTTGACCCTGAACCCTAAACCCTAAACCCAAGAACTACTATGTACTCAGTTCTTGGGTTGATTTTGGCTTCTCGGTAAGAAGGTATAATTTATACTACCCAAGGGAACTACGTGGAAGGCCCTGCTTGGGGTTTCGGGTCTAGTTGGACTTGCGATTTCGGTTTGCCAGGTCTTGGCAAGGTTTCTAGTATGAGCGCTGGCACCATAAGGTCCAAGCAACTCTTTAATCCAGAACTTCCAAAGAATTCTTATGAAGGAAGAACCCTGTATCAATATAAACGACCTTGTATAGCTTTGGAATATAAATTCTCAGTTGAAAGGTTTTGGAAATTCTTTGTGCGCGTCGTCCCCTATACCATGAAACCCAAAGTGTTTGCAGGTGGTTGGAGGGAAAAGGGTTTAGGGTTTAAGGTTTTCAAAAAGAAAAGCTTGAATAATCCAGTCACCCCCCCCTTTAAGGGCGTACGTGGGCTTTACGCTGGGTTGCTGTTAAGGAACTTAAATTAAGTTACCATAATGGGTATATATAGTAAATAATGGGGTTTCCCCGATATAGTAACTTAATTTAAGTTCCTTAACAGCAACCCAGTAGGGTTTAAGGTTTGGAGTGAATAATGACCCTGTCGCCGCCTAGTAGGACAACTTCACTCAGTATCTGAGGGTATTATATTGGGGGGCTATCTATCGACAGGGGGGTGGGGCTATTCTGCAACTTATGTATATTTTGGGCCCAACTGGGCTCTTTTATCAGCACTTCGCGCCCGAATTCATTACCTACAATCTACAATCCTAGACCGCCAATCCCTAAACACTTGAACTAAGTATAGGGTTACTTATGACCAAACAAGTAGTTAGCGTTGTGAAACTACAAGTGGCACCAGCTAGCCTACTCATGAGACCTACATCCTAAAACTTGAGCCAAAACCCTAAACCCAATCCCTAAACCTTAATCCCTAAACCATGAAAATCCCAAACCCCCAAACCCTAAGCCATAACAACCAGTTACCCAGCTGCCTCAGCCAAACGAACCTACACATTTGCATGTCTACATACAGTGGATACTGAAATATCCTGCACGACCTTACGTACCACATAATTTGGGAATCATGGTGCTATAGTGTACTAAGGCCACGTAGGTCTTCAACACCAACATTTGACACCCAGTTGCCGAGCTCCCTAGGCCCAAAACAGGATCATAGAAACGCGCCAAATAGAAAACTTTGTAAAGCAAATTGAACAATTGCTCATGTTATGGTTCTAGATTCCTTGTATTGCGTGTACAGCACCTCGACTACACCTCGAAGTTATGTTGCTAACTATTTCAGTCGCAAGAACGCAACCACTAAGAAATCATACGATGCCCTTGGCCTGAACTTAGAATTACTGCGGGTACCCAAGTATTGGGTATGTGGACCTTCAGAAGTAGAAATTGTTTCCCCCTTTAAGTGCTTTAGGGTTGAGGGGTTTTGAGGGTTCAGTATTTAGGGTTTAGGGTTGGAACCACAGTCTCCATTGGCTCGGCCATAACGCGCCTTCGTCAGCTACCTTGCAAAGCGGGTACTTGGAGGCTCATGGGACTTGGTAATTAGAAATAGCCCCAAACCCGAAACCAAGAAATCTTCTGACTGGCCTCACCTAGGTTACCTCAGTCATAAGGAAGAAGATAGCCCAGTTACGAACAGTTATTAAATCCCGTGAGTCTCCAAGTAGGGTTTATTAGTGTTTGAGGATGAGTGCGGTTTAGGACTACTTGGAGGTTCATGGGACTTAGTTACTACTTATAACTTGGCTTATAACCCTACTTATAACCCCCCCTAAATGGCCTTATAGGGGTTACCCAAATTATAAGTAGGGTTATAACCCCAGTTATAAGTAGTTATTAAGTCCCATGAACCTCCAAGTAAGGTTTGTGGCTTCAAGATTGCAGTTTAGGGATTATCTTTTGGAAGCATTGTGACCAGCGCTTAGTAAAATGACTAAGGTGTGGGGCCTGGGCCCTAGGCTTTCAAACCCATTCCCAAAATTCTAAGCCCCTTCCAAAATTTAAAAGTTTTGAGTTTTGGGATTAAGTTTAAGGGTCAGAGATTAGGGGCAAAACTTGGTTTAGGCTTTGAGTTTTAGGCTCTAAAGCCCAAATAAGTCGCGTTCATGGAGGGATGAAGGTTCCGGGTTAAGGTTTCACGGTTGACGTTTCAGGTTTTCTGGTTCTAGGTTTCAAGTTTCGGTGGTTTCTCAACTCAGGGTACTCAAAGAACCGACTGACGCACGAACATAAGGGGGCACCTATGGACTGTGTAGGTGGTACTCTTGTCAGGAAATCTCGCAGACCCCCAACACAACTGCAATTCCTATGTGAGCTATAGTCTAAACTCCTAGTATCCCCCTTAATAGCCTCTATAGTATTACCCTATATAATCCCCTATATAACCCCCTTTTAAGGAGTTTAGACTATAGCTCATGTAGTTTTAGGGGATGTAAGGTGGTGAAGAAGATGGCTTCGATCCACAGTATGCTTGCAGGTTGCTAGAAAGAGGGTTCACGGAATCTTCTGGAATCGAAGGAGGCAGTAGCCGCCACCTAGTAACCACCGATCGACCAATCCACCGGCTGTCAGGAGTTGCGACATTAGCAGCGTCTGTTCTATGCCATAAGTGCTGATCAGATCTGGCGGTCAGGCCATTACTGCAAAATGCCATACGCAAGGTTTGCAAGCCATCAAGCCAAAACCTTCTGATTTTCTGCAATACAATCATCCCAAACCGGGATCATGAACAAGTCTCATCCGTCGGTTTGGTTTGGCCTAAAGCCGTTCTGATTAGCCTAGCTTGCCATATGCTGGAGGCCATACGCTGGAAGCTCGCTGCCGCGCTGTTGCTCGCACCAGGGAACGAGAAAGCCTCAACCCTCAATCCGAAAATAGGGTTTAGGTATAGGGTTTAGGGCATAAGGCTCAGGTTGTAGCGGGGTCAAGGGTATAGGGCCTATAGGCCTATAGGGCAAAGGATTCGGAGGCCTATAAGAAATACCAGTTCTGGATTTATCAGGGCTTTATAAGGATCGTTAAGCCCCTGCAGGAATACCGTAGGTTCCTTCCTCGGAGGCTAATGGGATTTCGTAGCTACTTCTAGCAGATGGCAGGTTCTGCCAATGCCCGCCCATGACAAGCAGGCTTGCTGAAGTTAAGACGGTTCCGGGTTTTGGGTTGAGGGTCTCGGGGTCCAGGGTAAAAGCAAGTATTTGCTGAGTAAAATGTTGCCGTGCTTTACACGGGCGCCTGGCCTGCAGCTGCAGTTCACATGTGACAGCGCTCAGCTGCGGGTTTTCTGTACCTTCCCAAAGGTTCCGCAGAACAGGATGTTCGAGGGAGTACAACGCAATCACAAGGCCTGCAAACCTCGTTTCTGCAGCATCTCCGAAGGTGCGGCTAACATCCGCACACCATTGACCTGCCCCTGGGTGGCTCCCAGCATGCTTGATGCACCCCCTCTGCACGATGGACATGACATGCGTTGCTTCAGAGAGCAGCCCTGCACAATGATAACGGTATTTTAACCCTACCTTGAATTGCCGGATTGGAATGTATAGGGAATACTATAGGAATCCATTCCTCCAGCCCACCTAATATGAAACCCACCCACCCCCCTAATACTAAATACTCCCCCTTGTGGAATACTAGAATACATTGGGACTAGTTAGTCATAGGGGGAGGCTTAGTATTGGGGAGAGGGGATTTACAAGATGGGTTCGGTAACACCAAAAATACTGGAGAATTACATGGAAAAGAACATGGAAAGTGAAATGAACAAACTGGCTTTACATAGGCTTCGTGTAGGGTTTAGTAAGAAAGGGGCTTTGGCGACCCCAACCTCAAACATATCCAAAACATCAGTACCCTATTGTGATCATATGATGGCTGTAGGGTCCCGATTTTGGGCGGTAGGGTTTTCCGAAATCCTCTTACAATTGTCGGGAAGAGGGCCCATGGATCCAAACCGTAGCTCGTGCAATCCCATAACCATGCCTGCAATTTATCCTTATATCCCCTTGTGCCTTTCAAAGCCCGCAGTATGCAAGTACCAAAATAGCACAGGGCTTCAAAGGGTTTAGTCTTTAGGGTGGGCCCTAATATCTACCATTTAGATATTTGGGCCTCAGTTGAAACTAAGATAAGCCCGAACTCTAAACTCCAAAGCCTTAAGCCCTAAACCCGCTAAACCCCGCTAAACCCTTAACCTTAAATTCTAAACCCTAAACCCTTAACCCCCTACACTCTAAACCCGAAACCCCAAACCCTTACCCCAACACCTAAACTATTGAAACGAGAAGGCAGGAACCTGGCTTCTGAGACCCAGGCGCTCACAAGCAGGTGCTTGGCAAAGCAAACAAAGTGCAAGGGTTTTAGGGTTTAGGGTTTCAGGGTTTTAGGGTTCTGGGGTTTTTAAGGCTTAAGACTTAGGATTTGAGGTTTATAGGGACCACCTGGACCCCAAAAGTATGTAAAATAATGGCCCTAATGGCTGTTATTATGGGTATAGGGCTATTATTTTACATACTCTTGGGGTTTAGGCAGGGATTAGGGTTGAGGGATGGGGATGGAGGTCTTCGGGCGCAGGGTTGAAGGTTTCAACACTACCCAGAGGGTCCACATATACAACCATTAGGGAATTGGGACCCATAATTCCTTCTATAGTATGGTATTTTGGGGCCTAATTCCTTAATAGTTGTATATATGGAACATTTGGGCTACCTAGACCTCTACTTTTAGGGAGAGGCGCCGACAGGTACAGCTGGCTCCCCCAACGAGCTTGCAAAGTACTGAGGTCTACCCGTACTTGATAGGGCACTAGGGAGCTGTTCTGACGACATTTTCGGAGAATCTTAGAGGGACGCTTGAGAAATCCATTCCCGCATTGCAAGCTGAGCACCAGGTGGAACATCTGTGCCCAAGCTGAGCCCCCAATATCCCGAACCCTGAACCCTAAAGCATCTGGCTGGTCCATGTGACTTAATGATCTACGTGCTGGCAGCAGGAGCCAGGCGAGCGAAGAGCAGCCGACGCTGGGTTTGCATGCGGCGTAAAACCACATCCCCTCAAACCAGAGAAAAACTGGACCCTTCGAAGGGGTAGTTTGGATAGATGGTGTTTAGCGCTGAGGGTACCAGCATAATTAGCGTGGTGCCCAAACAAGGGCCCGAGCAAGACATTTGTCCTATGAAAAGGGGTCTACTTGCGGTTCTATGATTGTTTTGTAGGGTTTAGGGTTCAGGGTTTAAGGGTTCTATGATGGTGTACACATTGGCAAGGCATGCTGAGACCATCTTCAGCGAAGTTTGGGCCCGCCTTTTTGCAGGGTGTATGTGGGGTTTGATGGTTTCGGGCTTGGTGCAGTTTCGAGTTCAGGGTCCTGGGAAAAAAGTCTGGGGACTAAACCCTAAACCAAAACTTGAGGATTCAAGACATCCTGGATCAAGTTATACCATATTCTGTGCGCACAGTTTAGGGCACATCCACAAGCAACCCAAAGGGTCCGCCTACATATATACTAGTACTAACAGACTACGGAGCCCGAAGTGGCGTTCATGCCACTACTTTGGGGCCGAAGCATGTACTCCACGGCTACTGGGGCCTTTGGGCAAAAGCCAACTCTGTTCAAACGACAATGTCTCTACAGGACCGAATTTTGGTAGGTGAGCTCAGCCAAACAACATATTTGCCGGAAAAAAACGAAGCTTGCACCCTGAAATCTTTGAATCCTGCACCCTCAAACCCTGAACTAAAGCCACAGCCCCTAAAGCGCCTGCAGCCTAACCTGGCAAACAGCGATTACCTCCGTGTCCTGAAGTGGGCCTATCAAATGTTTAGGGCTTAGGGTCTATGGTTTAGGGCTGCCGTTCTTCTTTGTCCAGCTAAACCCTCTGAAATGCAACACAAGATGCGCGTGCAAGACCATTTTCCCCGCTCAGCTTCCGTAGGTTGTGGAAGCCACAGACCCTCGCGGCCTGTTGCGTGTAGCCATAAGTCCTAAACCTCTCTAGTCCCCCTTAAGGGTATATGGGGATCTTATTATGATTATGATATGCCAAAAGCCATACACTATCTACTTCAGGGGGACTATAAACCCTAATTAACCTTGGCGAGATTTTGGGTTTAGCGAGATAATTAGAGCCCAAAGAGTCGTTGTACCAAAAAAAACAGGGTTCCAATACAGGTACTTTTATGGCCGAGGTACATAGAGGTAAATGCACATGTACCTGTATATGCGTATGTACATCAAGAAATTGATAGGTAGATAGATAGGTAGATAGATAGANNTATATATGTATACGTATATATGTATCACATAGGTACCTGAACCCCTTGGGCGGGCAAGGGTTACGGATTTCGAGCTCGGGGATGTGCGGAGTGTATTGTAGAGTTTCGGCCGCAGTAAGGCGGACAAACAAGCCAGAGATGATGCGAAGAAGAAGCGGTACAAGGCTGCAACAGCATCCCAAGGATTAAGTGTTTTAGGGCTAAGGCTCAATTACCCCCTCCCCCTGAGCATTGCACGCCCCACCGCCCGATAATGAATATTCCCACTACTATGTTGTGAATATTCATCATTCGGGGGAGTGTCAGGGTGGGGAGGCTCATTGTTGGGGGTGGGCACTTGTATACACTTAAGCTCTAAGGCCAGAGTATATACTGCATAGGTACATGGACTCATTGGGCATAAGCTGAACTGGGTAGGCCAAGACAAAGCGGCAAAAGGAATACAGCTAGCAACTCCATGATGCAGACCATGATGCCTAGAAGAAGTGTAGCGCTCGTTCCAATTCAACGCATGCATTGCTACCCTAAACCCTAAAC
>CAJNIZ010028702.1:7059-57904 GCA_905231905.1 Symbiodinium pilosum | reverse complement strand
GGGTTTACTGGTTTGGGGTTTAGGGGTTTAGGGTTTAGGGTTTAGGGTTCAGGGTTTAGGGTGTAGGGGTTTAGGGTTTAGGGTTAAGGGTTTAGGGTTTAGGGTTTAGGGAGCATATGAGCCATTGTCTAAACTCCTAGTATCCCCCTTAATAAGCCCCATAGTAGTCCCCTATATACTGTAATCCCCTATAAAACCCTCCTTTAAGGAGTTTAGACTATGGCTCATATAAGAAGGGGATATGCGCAGGGGTATGTGGGGATCATGGGGGGCTATATAGAGGGTATATAAAGCTTATACGAGGTCCCTACATGGGTCCGAAGCATTATGACGAACCCTAACTACCCCTACTTCCTTTGGCACAGACGAGGAAAATGATTTACATTTGGACACCGAAAGTAGGCAATATTTTCGGCCTAGAACCCTTAAAAAGAGCCAGCAGAACCATCGTCGTACATAATTGCCGCATTGGCGTTTAGGCTTGGATTTCTGGAAGTTAATACCCTCAACCAAACTGAAATGGATCTGCGCAGGGAAACTTGGTAAGTGGCGCTCTAGGGTCTTTGCGGAATCCTTCTGGGGATTGCATGCTGAAAGCTAACAACCCTCATATACCCTAAACCCTAAAACCTGAATCCTAGACCCTGAATCCGAAACCTTCACCCCTTAAACTTACATTCCTGACTGTAAGCCCTAACGCCCGTACATCCCGAACCGTATGCCCCTGAAACCCCTCAACCCCACACTCCGAATCCTGGACCCTAAATACTAACAGTTAAATCCGAAGCTCAAGTTGAAACTCCTAGCCCCAAAGCCTTGAACCTCAAAAGCCGAACTCTTAGACGCTTCATGCCCCATTCGTATCCCTATCACCCCTGTATAGACCCGACATCCTTCGCTAAAAGCACTTCACAGATGAGCTATAATCTAAACTCCTAGTATCCCCCTTAGTATCCCCTAAAATAGGAACCCTATATAATCACGTATATCACCCCCTTTGAGGAGTTTAGACCCTAAACCCTAAACCCTATTGTATACAATCCCCTATACAACCCGCTTCAAGGAGTTTTGAATATGGCTCAGATAAGCTACAAGGCCGATTCGAAGCACCGCTGTTGGAAATCAGATCTGGGGCTTTGGTACCTGAGGTTACGGGTTTAGGGTTCAGGGTTTAGGTTGTGAGGCCCATGGGTCTTAGTAACTGTTTATAACTGGGTTATGACCCTATACTTGTAACTTGTAACTGAGATAACCTAGGCAAAGGCCAGTGAGGGAGGTATAAGTTGGGTTACAAGCCATAAGCCCAGCTATATCTATATCTAACTACTAAGTCCCATGTACCTGAAAAGCCTGGCTTAGACCCTAAACCCTAAGCCTTAAGGCTTTATCAGGCCTGAACCCTAAACTCTGGACCCAAAACCCTACACCCTAAACCCTGAACCCTAAACCCTGAACCCTAAACCCTATTTCTGGAAGTTGAGCTTCCTCGGCTAACACGGAAGCCTATATCTTTGCTCCCTTCTCAAGCCCTAGGGCTAGGGTTTAGGGTTTAGGGTTTGGGGTTTAGGGTACCTAAATACTGGGTTCTAGGTTCTATATACCCTATAGTTACATAGGCCAGCAACCTACTATTTAGGTAACTGGGGGCCTAGGGAAGGACAACGATTTATATAGGCTTCCTTCTGCGGATTTCATGTTAGTTTGAGGGAGTGTATACCGTCTTGGGGTTTAGGGTTTTGCCGTTTGGGCGTTTAGGGTCTTCGGAGTTTAGGGCTCCCTGAGGATATGTGAGAACTTCTCAGAACAATCCCTATCAAATCCTCAAGGAGGATTTTACTGCGCGCGCTCAGTAACAGTTGGTTTAAGGCTTTGGTTCAAGGCTTATGGTTAAGAATAAGTAAAGTCTTTGATATGACCCCTACTGTAGACTCTTACTGGGTGGAGCAAAACCCACAGTTTTGTGTGAGTTCATGGTGCGCTGGAAACCCTAAACCCCAAATCCTAAGCCCTAAATCCAGGGTTTAGGGTTTAGGGGCTATATCCTACGCCCTGAGCCCTGCACCAAAGCCCTACGCCGGGTTTCTAAAAACTTCAGGTTTGGGGCTGCGCTCTCCCAACTTCAACGCTAACATGAAACTTTATGGGGGTTTAGGGTTTAGTGCTTTTTTAGACCCTAAGCAAGGGCTTCCATGTTAGTTTGGACCACGCAACCTCGTGAAGAAGTGGGTTGCAAGGACATGTAATCAGGCCCTGAGCCCCAAACTCTATAACCCCAACCCCTAAAACCCCGAACCCTGAAACCCACCCTAAAACCGCCAAAGCCGGTAAAACCCTAAACCTTTAAAAGCAAGTGGCAAAGACATGTAATCGATGAAGTACCAGGACTGCCTCAGGCGCGGGTCTCGCACGATGCGCTCGAGCCTTGGTCGAGAAAAATGAGGGTCCTCTTCGTGTACCACGGAAGACAACATTTTGGAGTGTAGGGTCTATGGCTTACAGTTCAGGGTTTAGGCTTCGGAGTTTGGGGCTCGAGTTTACGGCTTTGGTTTAACATGATAATGTGGCGCCTATTAATTCCCATGACCCCCGACCCCCAACCTGAAATCCCCAAAGCCCAAACCCTAAATAATCGTTTCCATTTTCTTTTCTGTCATCCCTATATAACCCTTATATAACCCCTATAAACTTGTTGTCCAAAAACACTACACCCTAAACCTTTAATTCCTACACCCTAACCCCTGAACCCGAAACCCTTAAACCCGTAACCATACCATACCGAAGCCTAGCAGCTGATAGCGGAAGGGGTCCGGATGCTCCCGCGACTCCCAGCAATGACCTGAATTTAGGGTTTAGGGGTCTTGGGGTTTAGGGTTTTGGGGTTTAAGGTCTAAGGGTTTAGAGTTTGGGGCTTATGGTTTAGTGGTTTAGGGTTCAGGGGCTTGTTTAGGGATCCAAATCTAGCCCAAGGTAGGTAGACCCTTCAAGTACCCGAGTCCTCGAGCCCTAAACGCTCCACCTTAAACCCTAAGCCCGAAATCCTGAGCTTCAAGCTCTGAGCCCTAACCTGTGAACCCCGCAAGATGCTAACTGGGCTGTTAATCCTAAACCCTTGGCCCTAAACCCCGAGCCCTGAGCCCTAGGCCGTGAAACCCCCGAAGTAACCTGCAGACCCCAAACACCTACGAGTAGTCTCTACAAAGACACACATTAATTAAGGGTAGTCAGAGGGTCTTGAAACTTCCTGGACCCTAATTACTACACCCTTAAAGAAAACCTTAACCAGCTAATGTTTAACCCTAAATGCTGGTATAAGCAAAGTCCCTAAACATTAAACCGTCCATTACTGTAGTCTCCTCAGACCTATGACAAAAAATGTTTCTTGTAACTCCTTCGGGTTACACTATAGTAAATTGAAAAATTATTAAGGAGGCTACAAACTAAGACGGCCCAGCGACTGACACAAGCGATGCCAATCTGTCTCTCTGATAAAGGCCGGCTAGCCTCGCGTTGAATCTCTTCAAGTGTCACCTGAAGGGTTTAGGGTTTGGGATTTAAGGTTTAAGGATTTAGGGCTCAAGGCGTTTCAACTGAAGGGACTGCATAGGGGCGTGTTTTGGGTTGAAGGTAAGTTTTTAAGGAGTGCTTATGAGCTATACCTGGACCCCAAAAAAATAAGAAACATAGTGGCCCAAAACACTTGAAAAAAGCCCAAAAGGCTATTATTCTACATATTTTAGGGGTTCAGGTAGGGTCCATGTCCTACTCGCAGTGAGTAACTCGCGGTCAGTGTAGCGGAGCGTGAAGGCCAGATAAATAAAACTGCATCTCGCATCACGTCCGGCCTCTTGGATCTCCTCGATGCTTGCCTTCAGCGCTGGTGCCTCTTCCGAAGTGTACATGTCGTTTCCTGGCACCCAAGCAACACAAAGCCGCCTTTCGAGTACATAAAGCCGTGCCTGCGCGCACTAGCAAAATAATCGGCTGGGCGATGTCGGTGGGTAGCTTGTTCCATGCGCCGTGCCTCAGTGAGTTATCAATGCACAAGTACTTGTGAATACCTGCCAAGCACTGGGCCTACCCAGAATACGACGACGGAACCCGTCGCGGAGAAATCCCTTCCCCCAAGCCGGCTCAACAGGCAAGGTCTTAGGCCTTCGAGATCTTCTCCAGCTTGACCGTGAAGTCGACGTCGCGAACCCCGGATTCAAGTGCCTGAGCGTCGGGAGAATCGAAAGTTGGAGCTACAGCATGCCCGAGATTCCTGCCGGCAACAAGCTCCAATCCTCTGGGAGGCCGAGGGTAACGTGGTAGGGCATGCCCTGCCAGCGCGTCCCCTCGAGGCATCCCGAGGGCGTCACCTCAGGGACCTCGAGGGCGAGCCAACCTGGAAGGTGAGCCACAGGAAGAGCTTGTGGTCCGCCTCGGTTGAAACGGAATAGAATGGATGGAGCAAACCATATCATGATGATAACTACGTCTCGGTGTCGGACGAATCGTCCTAACTTCACGGTCCCCCGCCACTCGCCTTGTTCGATCATGGCCTGTCACAAGACTTTCCAGTACAACTTCAATATCACATAAGCAGAACATCATCAGGCATGTGCCTGCAATGCGGGGGTTTGAATGGCACCGAGCTCTGCCCAAAAAAGGTGAAGTTTAGGGGTTTTCCCAAAACCCATGCCCTAAACCCCAAACCCTACACCATAAATCCTAAACGCTAAACTGTTGGGGTTTTCAGGGCCCAAAGAGGAATTCATCCAGATGCAGTGTTTAGGATTTAGGGTGCAGATATGGTAAGCGCACCCAGGACCGGCAGACGTATGTGACTCCAGGTAGACTGCAAACCCTGATCCCTACACCTCAATCCGTACCGTCTCAATTCCAAACCTAAGCACTAATTAAAGCCCGAGCCCAAACTTAAGACCCTAAACCCTGAAACCAAAATCCAAGCACTAAACCCCTAAACCCTAAATCCTATGATATAAACCCAAACTGAAACCAACAACGCTTGAGACGCCAGTGCGGAGCGCCCAGACATGGTGAATGCACTTTCGGCCTCCTGCCTCCGCTAAGGGACAAGGGGCTTTACGAGATTGGGGTTTAGGGATTTGGGGTTTAGCGATTTAGGGTTTTGGGGTTTAGGGGTTTAGGGGTTGAGGGATTTAGGGTTTTGGGGTTTGGGGGTTTAGGGGTTTAGGGATTTGGGGTTTACGGATTTAGCATTTAGGGATTTAGGGTTGAGGGTCTAAAGATTGAGAGCCTAAGTTTAAGGGTCTGGGGACAACACTTACATCACAAGGGTCAGGGCTCAGGTATTGAGGTTTAGGGTTCAGAGTTTCTAGAGTATGGGAAGCTGTATCCCTAATAATCTATGGCGGGTTCGGTAATATATCATACTACTGAATAAAGTCCTACAAGAATTGGTGATTCGAGAGTCAGACACGTTAGTCACTAGCTACTGTTCTGGTTTAAAGATGAAAGATCAGGGCTTGGGGTTCACAAACCAATACTACATGAGCTATAGCCTAACCTCCTAGTAGTCTTAATAATCCCTATGATACTCCCCTATATAACCACCGTTAAGGAGTTCAGACGATACACCCTAAATTTAAGGAGTTCAGACCCTAAACCCTATATAACTCTCTTTACGGAGTTTAGTTTAGACTGTAGCTGACAAACTTTGGGGCGACAAAATGAAAGCCCTGAAGCCTTCATCTGGCTTATAATAGACTTGCCCGGCATAAGTTACCTGATGGGATGAGGGTTAAGGGTTTAGGGTTCTGCACCGCAAGCAATCCATCTGGGTTGAGGGGGTAGGGTTCATAGTAAATACTTGGCGCCCAAAAGGGGCTCCAATATGGGTACCTTAAGGCCTAGGTATATACGCAATGGACTTCCCTGGTATGGTTCTAACCCTGCGTATACGCATGACTCCCAGTATGAGGCTTCTCAAAGTGACATACGTCACAGATCTTGGGGATCTAGAGAGAGTACGGGAAGCGTATGGGGGTCGGATTGAGGAATGTCGTTATGTAGTTGAACCAGCTCAGGTTCTATTCCTCATTCAAAACGTGCCTACATTTCAAGGAGAATGTCACCTCGTGTATATTTAGGACCATCGTATCCATATCTTTCACGCAGTTCATGTATGCACCTCTACAGAAGTAGGAGCTCCCATGTACCTGGATCCTCCAAATCTACACCCTACCTAAGCCGTACGAAGCCCGCAGTTGTGGCCAGCTGGATCCTAGACGACAAAACCCAAAACCCTGAAGCAGATCCTGAACCCTAAATCCTAAACCTATAAACCTAAACCCCTAAACGCAACACCCCTAAACCTCTGAAACCCTAAACCCTAAACGATAAAGCATAAACCCTAAATGCTAAACCCCAACACCTCTAAACCCTCAAACCCAAACGGCCTCCGAGGGAAAGCAACTCCTTCCCTTGCCAGATCATGTAGGAAATCGCCTGCGATGTACTTGGAGGGTCAGGGGACTTAGTAAACAAGTTAATAATTGGGCTAACCGGTGTAACTATATGGCTTATAGGGGCTATTGACCTACTTACCAAGCCCCCCTGACCCTCGAGCCTCTAAATAGGGTTCGGTCTCATTGGGGCTTGGTCGTAGGAGCTGGGCTTTTGGATTTCACAACAATCTCCCGTCCGGAGCTTGGTCATGATCAGGATTAAGGGTCAAAGTTTTGACATTTAATTTGGGGCTTTGGGGCTGAGGAATTCGCTACCCTAAATCCTAAAATGTAAGGGATTCGTGTCTCTGGGTGAGGGTTGCGGGCTAGGATGCGTAGGACTTCGCTTTGAGGATGTAGGGTTGATGGGGCGCAGGGTTGGGGACCTTGCAGTTTGGGTTGAGAGCGTAGGATTGCGGGTCCAGCGCTGACAGCTAAGGGCCCGGCATGACCAAGGTACTGGCACAATGGGGTTCTATAGGGATAATGGGATAATGGAAAGGAAGATGGAAACTACTATAGTGGGTTACACAGAGTTCAGGGTAATGGCACTGTATTGATACTTCTTTAATTCTATACGAAAGAAGTGGGTCTTTTTTGAATATGTAGAATAACTAGCTAGCGCACTCAAAAAAACTGCTTTTGTCCCCAACGCTTGGGTATTTTTAGACTTCATGAAGGTCTAGAATGCTCACGACCCAAAGCTTCTCTGGGCCAGCGCCTGTTCCTGGACATCCGGGCTTAGGTTTCGTGTCCCTCCACTCCCTGCCACCAAGCATATTTTCCCCTAAGCTATCTCAAATGGTACACTCTTAGGGCCTTATGGAATATTGGATAGTATTGGGTTGTAGGGAGTTTACGTCAGCGCGATGCCCCAATACCCAAGCCCCAAACCCTACATCCTACCCCAAGCCTACAACCCCTAAACCATAAACCCTGAACCCTAAATCCTAAACCCTAAATCCTGAACCCTAAACCCTGAACCCTCAACTTAGCCCCAGGGATGATTTACTGCCTCGCACCAGTCGGATATCCCCCTGCAGGAGGACCTGGACCAACTCGCCTCTGGGCTGTGGTTTTGGCTTTAGGGGTTTAGGGTTGAGGGGTTCAGGGTTCAGGGATTAGGGTTTAGTGTGTTGGCTTTTGTGTTTTGGAGTTTCCGGTTTTGGGTTTGGGGTTTAGGGCTAGGGCTGCAGGCTTTAGAGCACGAGCACGGTCCGTGATACGAAAAACAGCTAAGGGATACTTATACGATGTATCCTTGTGAAGGTTTCCTGAGCATATGATAAGACTTGAACTAGATACTTTGGACCCTCGAGAGTTAGGATTTACCTGGACCCAAAAGTAGGTAAAGTCTTGACCAACTACAACAATCAGACAGACCACTAGTTTATACACTGCTGAGGTCCAGCCAGGCAGGGAGCGTGGTCCAGGATTTAAGGTTTGGCATACTTGTTGCGTATCATGTTAAGCGGTGATGCTTCAAGGCTTAGGGGGCTCAACACGGCTGATCCCTCGGAAGACATGAAAAGTTCACATAACATACCAAATCTAACTTAGCCTGGGGACCCAATCTATCGTACTTGGGGCTCTGACGTCGATAAAACATCATCTAACTTGAGCATCTGAGTTCTCGACCCAAAGCCTCATCCCTATGAGATGTACCTTCCCTAAACCCTAAACCGCCTACTTGGATCCCTAGGGTATCCTTTGTATGCAACTCACTCCGCACCTGGCTCCACAAATCCCGGCAAGGTTGGCGCGTCGTCATATGCCAGGCTAGGACGGGCTTCTCCTTAGTGTAGTGTTTCGGATTTCGGGCTTAGGGTCTCCAACAAGAGGAATTTGGTAAAGCCAACCCCCACATCAGGACACCATAGCTGTCATTTGTCTATACAACGGTCCTAGTTTGGGGAATGCAGTTTACCAAATCCTCCAGAAGTCTAGCTCTTGTTTCTGGGCGGGACACCTGAAGCCCCTAACACTCTTGTTGATGAACAACCTCCTGCATTATCCCAGGCATACGATAAACTCATGATTCTTTGAATTTATGCACACAGGGCCACGTGAATTTGGTCCATCAGGAACCGTAAACCCTAAGAATGAATGGCTTTCGTTACCCCAACCTCCAAATGAAGGCATTTGAAACCCTCAAACCATAAACCCTAAACCAAGTCTCTGGAGACTGCGAGGCGAATACTTCCGGCATGGGCTTGCTGCAGAACTCGTGCTGGCTTCCTGTATTTATTCTGCTGGTCCAAGTTGTAGGGTGTGTTTAGGGTTTGGGGTTTAGGGGTTCAAGTACCCAAATGATGGGGCTTGAAAAGGTTTACATGAGCACTGGACTGAATTTGCAATACGTCCCTTAATAGGTCCCCCCCAAAAGCCTATATAGTCCCCTATAGGTCCCCCACAACATAAGTTTAGTCCGTAGGTCACATGGGTAAATGGGTAACAAAGAAAAAAGGAGCCAGGAATCCATAGGCTGTGCCCGGTGTCGAAGAACTCTGCTTCATCGCCCGGCAACAGCCTGCTTGACCCAAACTCTCAGAGGGATCCAAGAGCCCTATAGTCCTCCTTGAGTAGAGACCCCGCATTATAGGGTTTAGGGATTATATATGGCTTTGGGTATATTTTAACAAGATCCCCATATACCCCATCTTCTATCTACTTAAGGGGAACTACAGATCTACCGGGTTTCTGTGAGAATTACACAAGGATTAGTTAGGGGTCGGGCTGGGTGGGTTGAGAGCTGAGGATCTCAGAGCTAGGGATTTTGTATATAGGCGTGTTGGCTGGGGGTCGTGGGATTAGGTGGACTTGTAAGAAACTTGATGCTTAGCAGAAAATGAGTCATTGGATCCCCCCAGATTTCACGGGCTTGGGCTTGAGGAGTCAGGGTTTAGGGTTTAATGCTGGACACCGGTCATGGCAATCCGTTCCCCAATTTTCGGCCAGTTGAAAAAAAGGTTTGGATCCCTACGTCCCTACATCTGAAACCAACACCCTGAACCGCCTAAACACTGACCCCCAAATCATTCAAGGGTTAGCCACGTAACCTTTAAAATAGCATCTGCCATTTCATGCTCCATTTGAGTTTTTTAGTTGAACTTCCACTAAACCCTAAACAGTAGCTTCCGTGCTCTTGTCCATGTGCCCGGCAAAACCCTAGATACTCCCCACATAGTCGAACGGGGCTACGAAACTCAAAAGGACTATAAAGCTACACCCTACACCCTACAGTAAACCCCGCAAAAACCTACCCTAAGGGTCCAAGGACCCAAATAATAGGGCTTTAGGCCCCAGATGCTATAATATTGATGGTATTTGGGCCCTAAAACCCTAGTATTTGGGTCCTTGGACCCTTAAGGCTACAAACAGGTTCAGGACAAGAAGCTCTGGCAAGAGACGCGGGTTAAACCGATGCTTGTCCAGCAAACGGAGCTGGCTTATTGGAACACCTCCGGGTGGTTTTGCCAAAGGTAGAATCTAGGGTTTAGGGTTTGGGGCTTAGGGCTTTGGAGTCCTTCGCAAGAAGAGGATTTGGGGTGTACAGCTTGTAGTGCGGCCTTTTTTGAAGCCCCTAGTTATGGAAACTACCTCAGTCAAATGGGGTGGATGTCGGTGGTTTAGGTTCTACGGTTTGGCGGCTGTGGGCTTTCTTCTCTGTCTATCATTTAGGCTTGTACCAGCCAACCCTACAACCTAAACCACGTGGCTCACAAGAGTAGCCAGGTGAGGCCATAGAGAGGTCATAATTAGGCCAGCCTTCAGGACTTACTTCGGGTTTTGGCTGCAGGGTTTGGGGATCTGATTTCGAGCTTTGGGCTTAGGGGTTAGGGGTATAAGGTTTAGGGTTTAGGGTTTAGAGTTTAGGGTTTGGAGTCTAGCATTGAGGATTGTTCTGGTTTGGGGTTTAGGGAGGGTCCTTTTTCAAGTTCCCTGTGATCTTGGGGGAATAGTATTTAGGGAAGGTAGGGAGTCCGATTGGGGTTCAAAGGAAACTTCCACGCGATTTAGGGTTTAAGGTTGATAGCCAGTTTGCAGTCAGCGCAGCGCCTTTCGACCTTTTGAGCTAGCGACAACTTCGGCGCCAACCTCTTCCTCAAGCCTTACGTCCTTGTTGCCATCGCCCGAATCTATAGTCCCCCTTATGCAGATAAAACATGGGGTATATGGGGATCTCAATGTAATATACCCAAAGCCAGATTCTATCTACTTCAGGGGGACTATAGCATGTAGTCAAGCCGCTCCTCTCGCAGCGACGCGGGAAGTGCCTTCTCCTCCATCACATGCCCAAAGAACTTGGTCCATGCCGTGCACCAATCGCTCTCGTCAACCATTGTGGTGGTGAGCAAGCACTCCATCGACAGCATCGTCTCTGCTGTTGCCGCCTGCTTCACCCTCAGCTAGCTATAGCAAAAACATGTCCCATCCCTATGCAGCTTGCTCAGGCCATGATGACTCCAAACTGATGATCTTAGGACTTTCAAGCTACAAACCGTAAACCCTAAACCCTGTGCCCTAAACCATGCTTGCCTGCTTGCAGACTGAGATCAAATCGCCCATCTGCAGTGATACCAAGCACCTGGGAACACACAAGGGGCTTTAGGGCTTAATCGCTGTAGGCTTTGGGGTGTAGGGGTTAAGGCTTTTAAGATTCGGGTGTAAGGTGCTTAGGGTTTAGGCTTCGGGGAGTGCTCAGTTTACCGACGGGTTGCTAAGTAGTTCTTTTTGGGGTTGTTATGATGTATGGGTAAGAAGTGTGGCATACTACCAAAAAGTAACTACATGGGAGGCTAGAGTTTAGGGTAAACCTGAGGCCGAGGAGAGACATATCATTGGACAATGACTGGGGTTTAGGGTTTAGGGGTTCGGGGTTTAAGGTTTTGGGCAACAATCCCCCTTACCTGGCCTTGCGCAGGACACCCCACTTCCAAGGAGGGGGACAGAGCCAACTTTGTGCTGTTACTGCGTTCCATGAGCCTCCCAGGGTCTCTCAGGCGATATTATTTAGGTAACTGGAATCCTACAAAGTCCACATAAACCTGCGTAGAAGGGGAATACACTCCCTGTACAACCCCTAAAGAATATATTCCCTTGGTCCCTATACCAACAAAAAAAAGCCTAAACCCTAGACTCCTACAAAAGCCCGAATTCCCTACTAGCACTGAACCCTATGTATTCCCTCATTCCCCACATACCCCCCAGAAAGCCAACGGACATATGTTGCTCCTCAAAGAATCAAAGCACCTCGGCAGGTGTCCAGGCATTCCAGACGTGGCTAAAGTATTCGACAGTTTCCCCAGGATCCAACCTCAGTTTCAAGGGCTAAGAGGCTTAGAGTGTAAGGTTTCGGGCGTAGGATTTCAGGTTTAGGGCTTGGGATTTATGGCTTAGGGTTTAGGATTTAAGCTTCGAGGCTTAGGGCCCAGGGCAATTACTGAGGGGGTACCTAGACCCCCAAAAGTATGTAGAATAATGGCCTTTTTGGCTATATTAATGGGTTTTGGGCTATTATTTTACCTACTTTTTGGGTTCAGGTATTGGTTGCCCCTAGCATGGCGAGTCAAATGCAAAACAAAATCGAAATGACATAGGAGCTGGCATTATCAGAAGTTCATGCCAGGTGAGAAGGGGTTTTGTTACCCAACCCTACAAAGGAAGGCTCTATGATTATCATCTGCCTCTCATATAATCCGAATCTTAGGGCCGGGGGTTTCTAAAGTCCGCGTATCATACACCCTATAAACACGGGAAAATATCATCGCATAAGCTCTAAACCCTCAAGCCGAAGCCCTGAATCCGAAACTCTGAGCAGAAATATAGTTTAGGGCTACCAAGAGCCCCTTGTCAGTAGGGATAGCTGGTTGAGCCTTAGGTTGGACCCATGGCCCCCTAATATGAGATCCCGCTCAAAGGTTCAGGTTTCAAGCTTGAGGGTTTCTGGTTTGAAGTAAAAGGTCCAGTCAAGGGAGTTAAGGGGTTAAGGTGCATATAGAGCGAAGGGTTTAAGGTTTCAGGTTATTTGAGCAGTGGACCCTCCAGCTGAACAGCATCCTAAACCTTAAACAAAGACAACGTGAATCGTGATTATTTCTTTGACGCACGCAACATGCTGGCAGCTAGTATAGGAATTTGAGGTTGGCTTAGGTTTCAAGGCTTAGCTAGTTGGAAATATGGGACATGGAGTGTAGGGGCTACTATAATCAAGGGTTCCTGGGTTGTACCCCTAAGGTCGTACCCCTAAAAGGTTTCACCAATACAGCCCTAATATAATAGCCCTTATATGCGCCAATGTGGTCCCCTATTTACAAGGATCCCACAACTCGGGGGTACCCCCCTAGGGGGACAAGCCTGAAACCCTTGATAAAGATGGTTTGTATGAAAGTCGGGATTCTTACTCACTGGCAGTTGTATACAGGCTACTCGGAGGATCTCATGCCTCCCCTAAACCTATTGGAGCTTTCCAGCCTTATCACGGTTCTAGGTAAGCATCTCCTGCTTATCTACCAGCCATACCTTTTACCATCAAACATTGCTCCTCGAAGCAGATAATGTTGATAGACTTCAAGACCCAGAGATAATCATCCCCACTAAAAACACCAGATAGTTTGATAGTTTGGCACAATGACCCCTAACAAACTTCCTTCCCGAACCCTGTACACCCCCAATTTGGTTACATGAACCATTGTCTAAACTCCTAGTATCCCCCTTAATAAACCTTATAGTAGTCCCTATATAATCCCTTTTTAACCCCCTTTAAGGAGTTTAGACTATAGCTCACATGGGCCCTTAGCGCCTAAACCGCCCTTAGAATCCTGTAACGAAGATGTGACTCTAACGGGGTCCTAGTGTTGGGGGATGGGTAACCAGAAGCTTTATTAAAGACTAAGGGCCCTAAGGCAGAAGCCTACGAACCGCTACTCAAGCAACCTCCGCGACTCCAAGGGTTACGGCTTAAAGTCAACGTAAGTTGAATTGCAGGAAGAGTTTAGGTATGCCCGCTGACTTGCCCATGTATACGTGTATGTAGCAATCTAGAATTAGTCAGGGCTTGCACTAAAGTCAGAAGCCACCGAGGTTAAACCCTAAGCCCGTAAACCCTGAAGCCTGCTCCTTGAGCGCTAAATCTGTAAACCCTATATACACGCAGTGTTTATTTACTTTTCCATGCTATTTTCTACTTGGTTCTCCACTATTACAACACCATACAGTCCGAACCCCCTGCATTCAACCCTCAGGGTCCAAGGACCCAAATAATAGGGCTTTAGGGCCCAAATGTCATTAATATTAATGGTATTTGGGCCCTAAAACCCTATTATTTGGGTCCTTGGACCCTAAACCCTAAACCCTATATATCCCCCTATCTCCCCTTTAAAGGGACCCTTTTTATTTGGGTCCTTGGACCCTTAGGGCAATCTGAGCAGCTGCCTCCAGAGTCGCCCATCCGACAGCGCTAAGCGCACGTCGCAAAGCTGGGCGTGAACCTCACGGCCTGGCCAGGGCCTAAAAGAGCAAAGGCTCAAACTACGCAAGGTTGTCGTTTAGGGTTTAGGGTTTAGGGTTTAGGGTCCCTAGGGAACCTGGGGGCGTAGAGTGATCATGGGAGGATTATGGGGTCCTTTTGAAGCTGAAATAGATGCATCCGCTACCCAATTCCATGGAAGTTGCTGTAGATAACGAGGCCCCAATGGACACCCCAATGATCTTGTGGTATGGATTCCCAAAGACGGGCCCCTATTTTGTAGAAACCCTCGCATAGGGCTGCGGATTGGGGCTAATGAAGATTAGTCGGTCTGTCCTGGGCTCATTGGGATGATTATGAACCCTAAACCCTAAACCCTACCAGGACCCACCCAGTACCCTTAAAAGGGATTTATATAGGTCGTACTCTATGGGGGGCACTTGGGGGGTCTAGGTAGTTGACAAAGGATTAGACTTTGAGACTTGGAAGGCCGCTGCTGTAAAGCGGCGTGAGAGGAACCCGGATCACAGCTCCCCAGCACAGACTTTTCAGGAACTTAAGTTAAGCTACCATAATAGGTGTATATATATATAATATAATCAACATGGTTTCCCCAATATACTAATCTAAAGTAAGTTCCTTAACAGCAGCCCAGCAATCACAACCCGCAGGACAATAGATCCAAAGGAAAGCATGCCATCGTATGAGAAGTGATCAGGAGTCGAAGAGACTGCCAGACGTTTAAGTGGGCTGACCATAAACGCCCCCAAAGATTGCTCAAGGCAAAGATTCCTGAAAGATATCTGAACAACAGAATGGGCGTCTGCTACGCCAAAACAGTTGGAATCCTGCCGCAAGCCCGCGAACTCCAACTGCAGACCAAACAGCAAATCCTGAACACCCAAGCCCAAAGCATTTGATCCGTTTACAGGCAGCAACGGGCATGACTTTAAACTACTCTTTGAACTACTGAGTTGCAACTTCCAAGCTTTTGCTACATCAGGTTCCCAGACCCCCTAAAGGATCCCCAAAAAAATGGAACCCTCTAATAATCCCGTAGTTTCACCAATGTAGTACTGGTTTCATATTGAGAGGGGTTCCATTCTTGAATCCTTCAGGGTCTAAACCCTAAACCCTAAACCCTAAACCCTGTCTTTAGCCGCTTATCAAGCCCTAAGGGCCCCAGGACCCAAATAATGGAGGCTCTACTTGGAGGGTCAGGGGGACTTAGCAAGTAGGGTTACAACAGGGATAACGGGGGTTACTATATAGCTTATAGGGGTTATTAGCCTACTTACTAAGTACCCATGACGCTTCAAGTAGGCCCCAATTGCGGCAATCTGAACTTTCTACATGGGACCTAAAGCCCCTATGTTTGGGTATTTAGACCCGCTAGGAATGCTACAATCCGCACTAAATTCTGGCCGCTTTCATACGAAATTCCACCCAAAATCTGATGGTCCTTTGCTCGGAGACTTATTCTGGTTTATAACAAGGGCAACCGCAGAACTAGCATTAGGATTCTAGAGCCCTTATATAGATGGTTGTAGAGTTTCGAGGCCCGGGTTACCAAAGCCATCTATTAGCATAACGTCTTAGCCAGTACGTTCCATACCCGACGCCAGACTTGAAATTGAAGCAGCCACCCAACATTCTTACCCCAATGTAATACCATCATATCATCTCAAGAATCAAGAATCTTGAGAGCATTCACTGTGGGGGAGGGGGAGGTTTACAGTTGGGGGAGGGATAACCAAACGTTCTGCACGGCCTCGGAACACTATAGTAGTTTCCATTTTCTTTTCCATTATCCCACTATAACCAAAAGATACTATAGCACCACAATTCCCAAAGGTATGAGGTGCTAGGGGCCATGCAGGACTTCCAGTATTGTCCCTAAACCCTTAAGTTACTATCTTGGGAAACAATATCAAGTACTACATATACCCATTATGGTAACTCAATCTAAGTTCCTTTACAGAAGCCCAGTACAGGGACCCAAGGCTTATCGACCGTGGCACTTCTAGGCCTGTGGAGAAGGGCACCAAGAAGTCATCTTCCGGGCGCCGCGGGCGAATTCCGTTGCCGAACTCGCGCACAGCAGGAGTAGCCTCATTATCCCTAAACCCCAAACTACCCAAAAACCTAAACCCTAAACCCAAAACCCTAAACCGCAGGAATCCAAGTCTTCCAATTCTTGGGCCCTGAGCTTTGGGCAGTCTGGATTTCTCAAGGAAGGTCTGGTGCCTAGCGCTTCGGCTCGAAGACGAGGGGTATGCTTTGGGGCATACAGGGTCGAGGTTCTGTCGCTTGAGGGCTGGTTTATGGGAATCTAAGGACCGCATACTGTTGCTATCAAAAGCCCTGCATGATTTCAGAAAACCCATACTAAGTGAAGAGATATAGCTTAAAATTGTATGACATCCTACGATCATCTCAGAATCTCAGGTATATTCCTCAATTCAGGTGTATTTGGCTCTCTGCAACCTTAGAAGACAAAAACGGGAAAACGCCAGAGTAAGCCCTGGCTATCCCTTGTAGTAGGAGAATTTTGGTAACCGCAACCCCTGAATTTGGGCTCCCTAAGAATAATATGACAGCCATAGCTACTGTCCTTATGTTGAAGATTAGGGCCGCACACATCCCTTATTCACTGAATACGTTGCCCTTTCTTTGACCTACTCTGCGGCGCTGTCCAGGGCGAGGATTACCTACAGTGGCTTCGTTGGCCTGTTGATAGGGGAAGGAGACAAGAGTCTAAGCTTCACTAAATTTAGGGGTACATTTAACGCGTTATTATGGGATATTATAGGGTTTAGGATTTCCCAAGGGCACCCTGACAGACATGCCTGATTTACAGGCCAAACGGGCGAGGGAAAATGTCTAACTGGCAACCCAGGGACAGCTGAACAACACTCCGCAGGCGAACAGCACTGAGCAGCGCCCATAGCATCGGAGCTTCAGAAAGAGGGCTTAAGGCTTAGGCAGGCTTAGGGCTTAAGGAGTCAAAGCATGTAAGAGTATACTCCAACTGAGCTATCAGTATACAAAGCCTCAGCTTCAAATGTTACGGGAGACGCAAAAGGCTAGGCATCTGACCCGGGGTGCAAGTTTAGCCCCCTAAATTACCTACTGGGGAACCTTTTTGGGGTTGCAATCTCTACCATATTTATACATGGACCCTTGGACGGAGTTGTAAAGGGTGTGCCAGGGCAGGAGTCTTGAGTGCGGATGTCTCGTCACCTCCTGTCGAAATGCTGAGGATGCTAGTTTCAGTGGTATGGCAATGAATGGTACTAGCATAGTCATCAAGAACCAGCAAGTAGCAGGAATAAGTGTGGGATGTCGATGGCAGAAGTCTGGCACCACCTGGGTTGCTCAAGCGATTGTAGCTACTACTTGGAATTTGACAACATGGGATGGTGCAGATTTCGGCCATCGACACAATGTCTCAGATAAGCAGAGCAAGATCGAAAATCACCTGCGGCAAGCCCAGCGGAGTTTGCAGTCAGGGCGATACAGCCAGACAATCCTTATAGTACACTACCCCATGGATGCCTGAGAAGGCGCGCTAACCCGGTATAAAATACAAGTTTGACGTGTCAGAGGATCCCCAAGACCCGCAGGCAAGCCCGTCTAGCTGCCTAACGCAGGTGAACATGCAACTCCAGCTGCCACAGTTGGTGCCATTGCAACGAATCCCCATGCATATTGAAAACCCTACACCCTAAACCCGGTTGTTAAGCCTGCGGATGCTTTTGGAGCTGGGCGTTGAGCACTTCCTACCTGAGTGCGTTCTCGCGACCTTGGTCATGTATGTAAGGTCAGATTCCCTAGGTAAGTCTATCACGAAACACTAGTAGTGAAGTGCAGATACATTCAACAGACTGAAGAATCTGCCACCTGAACTGTAAGTTCTATCCAGTGGGCGCTGGAGTCTATCCGTGCCTGCTGCGCAACTGTGATTACAACTTCTGCAAGGCGCGATCTATTCTTTGGGCCAATTCCGTCAACGGAACTCCGGCAGACTTGAAATCCTGCAGCGCCCGCTTTGCAGCAGCAATGCGTTCTGGATCCCGCTGTCTAAGTTTGATCGGCATCTCCTTGTCGTTCCAGCGCTCGTGTTTTGGTTTGAGAAGCACAGTTGCCAAGTATGTTTCCGCAAATGGGGAGTTGGCGGCGATCTCTAGCCTTCTCATTTTCTCATACGCGTCCAAAATCTCCTGGACAGGTGCCGTGCGGTACGCTCCAATTAAGGACGTAAATGTGATTATGTTTGGTTCTAGGCCCAAGTCCAAGATGAGTCGGAATAATACTTTGCAGCATTGTGCTGAATGCCATTCGCTTGCCAGCATGCAGGGATTGCTGATGATATGTGTTCGATACCTATGTCAACCGCGCTGGTCTTCATCTGGTCCAAGACCACGGCAGCTGATTCAACGTGTCCTTCTGCAGCAGCTGCGGTGATCCGAGCGCCTGCAAGAGGCTGATCAAGGTGACAAGTCCTCATGGCCTCTGCCCAGACATCGCGAACTTTCTGCTTGCGACCCAGCTTGGTGAAGATTCTGATTGCTGCTGTGAAGGATGCCGCATTTTTTTTGATACCTCGGTTGCAGAGGCTCTCGTAAACACAGGCGCCTTGATTGTACTGGTTGCACTTCATTGCAGCATTCATGACCGCGGTGTAGATTTGGATCTCTGGGGTGGTGGACTGAGAGTAAAGTTGCCAAACTTGTTGCCAATCGCGTCTGTCTGCAGCTTCGCATATCAAAGACAAGGTACGTTGCCCCTGCAGACTCAACTTGTCCCCCAAAGATCTGGCTTTCGCTCTAATTGCCATGCCCTCTCGCTCACGCAATGCACTTAGGTCTTCTTGTCTCCTCACTGCAAAACTAGACTGCGAAAAGCTTGTCCAGACTGACACCAAGAGAATGTCAATGGCCAGAGCTACGTGTCTGCCTGGGCCGGCCATCATAGCACGCCTGGTACAATGTCGCCGCCGATGTGTGCTACGACATTTTTTCGCGCCACCATGCGAGAACGTCTTCAGAAACATGACGCCCATATTAGCAGGCATTCAGTGGAGGACCCTAACATTCGCCCCAGGGTCGGTGTACTCTGTCTCAGGTACTTTGCTTCAAAGCAGGTACAAGCTGATTAAGCGCTGCTGTCCATGGCATCCGTTGTGCTTGGGTATGCTTTGGGGCTCTGTTGCTGCGAGGGTACAGAAGATGGGTGCGAACTATAAATGCTTACGGGTTCGCATTAAGCCATGGGCGATAGGTTTCTGCCTGTTTCTCTGCAAACGGAAAGGTGGAGGGCAACTGAAGTCACAAACAGTGATTCAAAGGAGTTGAAGGAGAAAAGATAGATGCGAGTGAGGGTATGGGCCTGGACGTTGGCTCCGCAGCAGATAGTGCCTTGAAAACGTGGCCAACAAAGTAGTAAGCAAAGTGTCTACTTGCCTATCTTGCGGCCTTTCTGTCGACAGTTGTGCACATCACAAATTGCCAGTGCAAGCCACGAGCAACGTCTGCAGGCGATCAATTGTCAAAACGTTTGAACCTAAACATGTGGCAAGAAGCTTTCGTGGGTGTTTCTGCATGGAGATATGCGTGGGCGTGCCGAAGAGACGCAACTCTGCCATCTCCAGAAGGCAAGCTGAAATGTTATCCAGGACTTACCCTGAGGAATTAAAACCTTTTCGGGTTTGCACGGGGCGGCCATGTCTGTCTGTCATGGAGGGCTATCTAGGCCGTGGACCTTAAGTCCAACTTAACCCAGAGCAATTCAGAACGGAGCTGACAAATCTTTTGAAATGGGCATGTGCGTCATGAGCATGAGCTCACCCTAAACCCGAAACCCCAAGCCATAAACCCTAAACCCCCAAACCCTGCACCCTAAACCCCTACACCCTACACCCTAAACCCCTGAACCCTGAACCCTAAACCCCTTAAGCCTAAACCCCTGAACCCTAAACCAAAGCGCCACAACGTGGCCAAGGCTAAGCCCCTGGGATGATTTCATCATGGCCCAGAATGCGGTTTAGGGTTGAGGGATTTAGCGTTGAGGAAGTAGGGTTTTCAAGATTAAGAATTAGGGTTTAGGGTCCTCCAAGTTGGGGGATATGGTTTAGGGTTTAGGGTTTAGGTGTCCTACAAATGAGGAATATGGTTTATGCTTTAGGGTTTGGGGTCCTCCATTTGGGGTTCAGGGTTTAGGCTTTCGGGTTGAATTAACCCCGTCATGCTATATATATATATACGGTATATATATATATGTATATATATATACATATACACCTGTATGTATAAAGGATATGATATGATATGATAGGAAACACCCCCTCCACCCTAACAATAGATGGTCCCCACCAGAGACATGTTGTTTTGTTGGGGATCCGGGGTGGGGTGATGGAAAATATTGCTAAACCCTAAACCCTAAAGGCCATCTGCAAAGTTTGGTTCTAGCAGAAACCTGCTTAGGGTTAAGGGTTAAGGGTTTAGGGTTTAGGGTTTAGGGCCGCAAAAACACCCACCTCATCCCAACTCAACACATTAGCTGGACATCTTCGTCAATTGAAGCCAGCACTCTGGATTGGTAATGAGAAACTCGTATGCAGCTACTTCTAGAGGTCCGACTTAAACTGAAAGCAACATGGTAGTTTCCCTAAATAGGGGGACCCCAAGATAAACCCCAAAATACTATAGTCCTTATTATAGGGACCCCCAAAAAGGTACCCATAATTTTGAGAATCCCCCACATAAATCGGATACAAAGACCTAGACCAACTACCCCAAAACTGAAGCCGGTGGTGCGCGAAGATCGAGAAGAAAGCCGTTATGGCATACACCCCGCGCTGCTTAATCTGGCGGCTTTCGCCTGCATGCAGACTGTATTCCAGGGGTTCAGATGCCTAAGGATTTTTGAGCCATAGCTTCAACTCCTAGTATCCCCCTTAATGACACCTATAGTCGTGCCATATAGAATCCCCTACATAACCCCAATTAAGGAGTTTAGACTATAGCTTTTATAGGTTAGAGGGTTACAGGATTCATGGAGTATAGGGCTTAGGAGCGAGCTTAGGGTTTCTTGAAATAGTGGCACGTTCAGGGACTCTCAGGGATTTGGGGGGGGTACAGCTGGAGTGATGGTCTTTTTTCGGACAGAATACAGGAATGTCTTATGAGAAACTCCTAGAGCAGCAGTGGATTGGGGATCTGAAGTATTGGCACGACATCACAAGGTACAGTCATCCGGGGGGTCAGGCCTTAAGGTACGGTTTTGGGAGACTTGTATCTTGGCGGGGGGTGTCTCGACCTCAAAGTAATAGAGGATCGTAGGTAATTAGTTTGCGAAGAGGGAATCCGACCCTTCAAGAGACAAGGTTTAGTGTTTATAGGGTTTAGAGGAATGTCCAGTCTCCAGGAACGCAAGCACTACTTTGAACCTGATGCAGATCTGACATATCTAACAGTAAAAGCTGTCAAGCACCCTAAGTCGCAAGGCTGGGAAGATGGTTACCTTTACTTACAGGTGCTTAGTAGGGAATAAGGGCATACAAACCATACATGATCCCAGCAGAATATATTCCCTGATTCCCTCCTGAACCCTAGACCCCTAAACCCTAAACCCAAAGTTTTGATGGAGATCGTTCTCATCCCCCGGTTCAGAAAACCCCTGGGAGCAGTCTCGGATCTCAGCCTCCCCAACTAGACTCGGTTTGGGGTTTAGGGTCCGCCAATGCGGATTTAGGTTAGGGGTTTAGGGGGGTTGCAAGTCAAACTCCTCTTATCTCATCTTGTAGTTAAAGCATGCAGCTTCAGTGGGGACATCTCTGAGGTTGATGCGAATAAGCCTGCATGACCGCAAGCAATTACGCAGAACTTTTGCGAGATATGAAGTAGGTTTGTATCAAAGGTTATGCGGAATGTTTACAATCACAACCGTCGGACGAAGGGAGTGCCAGGCCTTGCAACAGGGTAATATAATTTAGAATCATTTCAATTCCCAATTTAAAGCCATTTTGACGCTGTTCCCTATATAGGGTGAGGTCGCTTTAACTTGCCCAGTTGTAAGGCGGGCAGGTTTCAAGGAGTTTGTTGCCGTGGCATCTTTTTGACACGCAGGTACGAAAGCAGCAGCACGATGCTTGGCTCCGCTAATCCATGTCACCTGGCAGGGTCAAGGCAGTGAGCAATTTCAGGTCTGTAGGGCTTAGGGTTTAGGATTTGGGCTTCAGAAGTTAGGGCTTGAATTCAGCGTTTAGGGTTAAGGGATGAAGGTCTAGGGTGTAGGGGCCTCAATGATCACCAACAAGTGGAGAATGAAATAACAACTGGGTTCATATCAGGGTTATACATGGAACCCAATGTAGGAGCCTTGATATTCACCACTAATATGTTGAGGTCTATTTGAGGTACGTACCCTATGCCACAACATCTAGAACCATACTATAACAATCATCTAGGCTCCATAGCAAGCATGTTGCAAAACATGGGTGTTATCGAACAAGGCAAGAGGGGGGATATGGTCATGTGTAGAGGGTTGTGGTTTAGGGTTTAAAGTTCTTGGGGCTTGGGATTTAGGGTTTAGGGATTTGGAGTTCAAGGCTTAGGAGCTGAGAGGTTGGGTTTTTCGGGCTTGGGGTTCAGGCTTCAAGGGGTTGGAGATTAAGCCTTGAGATACCTCAACAGAGTGATTCACTTGGAGAAGCCAACATTGCTTCCTTTCCTGGAGCTCCTGACGCCCAGGGTCTAAACCAACCCTGAACTCTCTCTGATCCCTAAGCCCCAACCCCAAATATCCCCAAAACTCGATTCCAGATTAAGACCCTACTTTATAAGCCCAACTCTAGGGATTTCAGTCTAAGGAGAGGCGTATGTGGAGGCCTCTGTGTGTGTGTGTCTAAGTTTAGCGAGACCATTTCAGCTTGGCAAACGTAGAAGTTGTCTAGCGGTTTCTCTATGGTGGGGATGCGCCGCTCGTACCCTAGGAAGCAACAAGCAGAAAGCTCCATGTTACTGAGTCTAGGATTGCGAGCCTGAAAGTAACCACAAGACCCTCTGGTGCTTAAGGATCATAAAGTCAAGGTGCAATCTGTTAAGCTAGACCTTGAAAAACAGGTGAAACTATTGGCTCCCAAAAGTTTGCCCCTGCATGTGGGGCTCAGGTTTAGGGATTGAATTGTAAGGTGTAGAATGGAATGACCGCTCGGATCACGTGTAGTTTTTGATATTCCCAACAGTCTGGAGTTCAGGCTTGCGATCCTGGGAAGCATCTCTAGACCCTGACCCCAAGTAACCCTGAATGTCCACTGCTCCCCCACACCTCCATAAGACTTTAAGACAACGTGCAGAGAACCTCGTTGTCAGATTTCAGAACTGCCAAGCCTAGAGCCCAAAACCCAGAGAACCTTGAATATGTTTTTACATAAGTTTCCTGGGCACCCTTGACACCCTATACATGCCAAAATATATTCGTCATAAAGCCGTCAAAGCCCGGTCTGGGGTTTAGTGCTTTGGTTCTTCGGGCTGTCTAGACGTTAAGCAGGTTTAGAATTTGGGGATGTTTTGGCTTACAGGGTCTAGCGTGCAGAAAAACACAAGAAACACAAATCCAGAACCGCATTCACCCTGGACGTGCCTAGACTTGAAATCCGGAACCAAATTCAGAACCCAGAACCCACAACGGCCGACCCTTTGGAATTCAGCCGAAGCGGCCGAAGTTCAGACGCGCGGGTGTCAGCTTCAACTCGGCTTGCTCTGCCTGCTCCATGTCCTTGGAAGGTTGGGTTTGGGGTGTGGGTGTTAGGGTTTAAGGGGATTAAGCAGGGTTTAGGCATTAGGGTGTAGGATTTGGGACTTACGTTTCAAGATTAGGGTTTGGCGTCTAGCCTGTGAAGTGTGGACTTTAAGATTCGAGGTGTAGAGTTAAAGTTCCTTTGTTTCAAGCTTCAGGCTTTGGGTTTTTCCCCAGCTCTATTTTTTTCCAGTATGGGACTGAGAGATGTCCAGTTTATTTGGTCTCTTGGGCGCACCACGCTTTGCAAGAACCGTGTTTCGGAACTTGAAAAAGTAGACGTGAACCCTCAACACCTCAACTCATATAACCTGAAAGCTCATGAAGCCCCCTCAAAAAAAGCCAGCAATCTCTGCTGTTATCTGACACCGTCTGAGCACAATCCCCAGCAAGTTGCGCTAGGCTTCAAATTCTCCACAAGCCCATTAACCTCTTTGATCACTTGAAAGCTCATTTCATGCCAGCCGTACTCAAAATCAAACTCTGGACCACGTGCTCCCAGTCCTAAACTCCAAGCCCCAAACAGAGGGCTTCGGGTGCAGGATGTAGTGTTTTAGGGTGTGGGGGCATTCGCGGGGCTTAGGGTGCTGGATTTAGGGTGTGAGATGTTTGGGGGCTTGGAGGGTTTTATACCTTAAGCCCTAAACCGTACAGTAGTTTCCACTTTCTTTTCCATTATCCCTGTATAACCCCTACATAACCCCTATGTAGTCTCTATATAAACCCTATGTAACCCTACCCTGCCCGGCCCTTATAAAATCAAAGTTCGTCGTATTTGTACTGACCTCAGGCCAGGCAGGACTCCCGAAGCACTGAACCCAAGGCCCCCAAAACTTTAGATCCTACACAGGCGGTTTAGAGTTTAGGGCTTAGGGACGCCCTCTAGAGAAGTCATCAGTTGAGAATTTCTGAAAACGGCTAGGAACCCTAAACACTAAACTGCCCATAGCTCAATCCTGAAGGTTTATACGTGGGAACCTGTGAGTCAACTCCCCATTTCACGCGGGTTTAGGGTTTAGGTCGTATAAGGTCTAGGGCATTGCCCTCAATCAGGATCCCAATCTAGACCCGATATGCTCTAGAATCCTTATACATTGGGACCCCCAAAGCCTAAACCTCAACCACGTGAGCCCGGGATCTTGAAGCAGCTCTTCGTACTGCGGCGCCTCGGCACCAAGCACAATGGACCTCGGCTGTTTCAGGGTTTAGGGTACAAGATGTGTCTAGATTTAGGGTTTAGGGTTTAGAGTTTACTTCCTGGTGCTTAATGGAGAGTGGGGGAGTGGATCTCTATGATAATCCCTATAGAATCCCCTACATAGCCCTGAACTGGTACCTACCCTTTTCCTGATGCTCAGCTTCAATAAGGAGACCCCAACGTAAAAAGGGGAAAAAGGGTATTGCTGGGTACTTAGATAAGTCACAAACAGTTCCTGAATCCCATGGGGCTCCAGTAGACTGATGAGGATTTCCATGCCTCAAGCGGAACCCGAAAAGTGGCCCAGAAAGACTACCACCGGTTAAAGAGGAAAACAAATCAGAGGGGGAATGCTTCCATGAACGACCTTCCGTGCCCTAAGCCCTAAACCCTAAGCCCTCAACCCTAAACCCTAAGCCGTAAGCCCTAAACCCTAAAAACTAAGCTCCAAGGCCTAAACCCTAAACCCTAAAGATCAGCAAAGGCGCTCATAGGCTCCCTGTGCTTCGTGGTAGAAGGACAGCGCCTGCAAGCAGCGTCCAACTCCCCCTGAAACACCCCGCAAGCCAACAATGAGCCACCCATCCAGCACCCTAACATCCATCTGTACTCCAAGGGGTGAAGCGTTTCCGGCCTAAAGGTTCCCAGCCAGGTTGAGAACCAACAGCGCTGTGGCCGTAGCTGACAACCCCAACCGGTTAGAAAAGAGCCCTCTATAGGGTCAGTGCTTTAGAACACTCAATGTCTCATTGGCAGCAATCATCAGAAAGTGGATTTGAGGGTTTTAAGATTTTAGGGCTCCCTTTGGGTGGTTTCTAGAATTGCCATGTAGGGATTGAAAGGATATGGTACCCCCGCTGTCTGAGCACCCCGACGCTGCTGCACTCTCCTCGTACGCGCTGGGCAAGACTTATTTTGAGAAAAAATGCAGATAAATCATTCACGCTGCACATCCTAGACGACACACCCCAACTTGGCAGAAACCTACACTCAAGCGAAACTCTGAATTCCACAGCTTTCATTCCAAACCCAAAGCACAGAATCCTTGCCTAAACCCTAAACCCTAAAATCAAGTTCCGAGCCTCTCTAGGCTTTCCTTGCTTGTAGGCACAGAGGCCCATGTTGTGCAGCACTACGGCGTTGTTCCTTGGCTGCTAGGCAGGCATAGATGAAGAGGGATCTCATTTAAGAAAAGGGGATTTGGGCTTCTCAAATCCGCAGGGCCCCTGTGAGTGTCATATAACTCTTCTAGGGTCCTTTTGGGTTCACAAAAATCGTCTATTGATGCCTGACCTTCCCAGATGGACACCCCCTAACTTGCAGACCCTCGTCAGTATCCCTGTGTAGCCCTTTCACATCACAAAAAAAATGATGCGAACCCTACCTCACATGCCCCTGCGCTTCAAGCAGGAATCGTCTACGTAGAGTAACCAACGTACCGGTACAAAAAGGTTGTGTGCCCAATTTCTTCAATATCTTCCCGTGTTTTGCAGCGTAGGTGGTCTACGCTATTCTCGGTAGGCCGCAAGAACTGAAAGTGAACAGGCAGTAGCCTAATGTAGGCGCCTTCATATTCAGAACAGGATGTTGGAGATAGGCTGTATACTGATGTTACCCGGAAGATTAAAGAAACAAGTTGAAAAGACAAGGGAAATCAAATGGAACTAGGGTTACATAGAAATGTTCAAAGTTGTTGTTGTTGTTGTTTTTTGGGGGGGGAGGTTGTCTAAAAGGACCAGTATACTGCAATGACTACCACTATCTAGAGGGGTGTACGGAACATACCTGTGTGCGCAGACTTCCCCGTTTTCATGCTTAAGCCCATGGACTCAGAAACTGAGATTGAGACCATCCGACCCTGGATCATGGTGTCCATCGGGCCCATGTGGGGTTTCCATGTTGCATCGGAACGCTTAACCCTGAACCCTAAATCCTGACACCGTAGACCCTATACACCAAACCCCTAAACCCGCAGGCTGATGCATCCTCATATGTCTTGTGCTCCTTACAGAAGTCTAACAAAGCACTTTTGGAGATCTACTCTAGACCCTAAACCCCAACCCTAAACGCTAGACCCTAAACCGCTAAACCTTAAATCCCTAGACACCTACACCCGAGACCCCCAAAGTCCCAAACCCTAAACCCCTAAACCCCCACACCCCGAAATCCTAAAACCCTAAACCTCTAAACCCGTAAACCCCTAAACACTTGAAACCCTGAAACCCTTAACCCTGAACCCTTAACCCTTAACCCTAAACACTTAACCTTAAACCCTAAACCCTAAACCCTAAACCCTGAACCCTAAACCCTAAACCCTAAACACTTAAGCTTAAACCCTAAACCTAATTGCAGGGTCCAGGCTGCAGTGTGTTCTCCCAAGAAAGGGACTGGTATATTTCGCGTGCCTACTACAAGCGCTCAGGGTTTAGGGCTTAGGGCTTAGAGTGTAGGACTCAGGGAGTACTGTGATGTTGTAATTTCAAGGTTTAGCGTTTGGGGTGGAGGGCTCCCGTTTTGCTTGGGAGTCCTCATAACATCTGTTCTACGATTTGCGGGTAAGAAATGGCAGAGGTGTTTCTTAAAATCATGACCCAACTTCGGAAACAGAATACGTGATTAATGTCAAGTTGAAGTGGTGCCATTGTTTAGGATTTAGGGTTTATAGCCCATCATAGCAGTAGAGTGTTAGTGTGTATTATATATTTTCATTGGAGTACGACGGCACTGTCTTTCGCGACGCTTGTAGCGCGCACGCTCGGGCGCAAGCGCTGCCGCCGCAGTGGTTATGGACACCTACAAACCACTGCGTTTGGATACTTGGACCCTTATGGAAAAATGACAGGATCCCAGCAACCCTGAACTTAAAATCAGGCTTCGGCCGCAACTACATACCGGCGCCTTTGCGAAAAGCTCCATGGCCTCGTCATGGCGCCCGAGGTCATTAAAGTGGTCGCCTGCAAAAGCGCTTCCGGTGTAGGGCATAAGGGTCAGGATAGAGTCCCTAAACCCTAAACCCTAAATCGGATAGAGACTGAGTCAAGAGCTTGGGTTTGTAATCCCCTCCCCCTATAACCAAATAATGCAGCCCGCAAACCCCCTACAAGCACGTATTCCCCTCATCATATTTTTGGCAACATGTTGGGAGCAGGTGAGCTACGGTCGAAGTTACACACCTGCCGGCGGACACGGGCCTGGTGTTATCGTTTTGAATTGTTTCCCCCTCTTGTTGTTCAGCATTGTCAGCTTTTGCAAAGTGATGACTACTAAACACCTCTTGGACTTCACGGTTCGCTGCATGATGGTTATCGTTCGTTTGTCTCTCATAGCGTTTTGCGGGACTTTCCAGCGTCAGCTGCTCAAGTCATGTTCGCCCCAAACAGACCTAGTGAGAATCTAGCGCTTGGCAGGTTGACTGCCGCTCACTTATTTAGGGGGGCGATGGGTCTGTAAAGCAGTGGCGAAGATTCATCTACGGTGGCCAGGCAACATTCTAGGCCCCAGGGATCCAAGTATACAAACTAATTAGTACCTACACTGGGCCTAAAGTCTGTAGATTTTGCCTACATTGGGCTACTGGGATCCTTTGGGAGGGAGTTTTAGCAACTTTGAGCCGTCACTGTTGCTCTGAAGATTTGCTAGAGGGGCTAGCTATACTGTTGATACTAAAGACCTGCATGACTTATTGTACTATAGCACCACAAGTCCAAAGGTCTAGGGTACTTATGGGCATGCAGGAGTGTTGGCATTAAGCGTGGCAACTAGAAGGGTCTGCACTGCAACAACTTGCAGCACACAATGCGCATAAACCCTACACCCCAAACCCGATCTGTCGCCTATGTTGACCACGGCGTCCGCGTAAGACGGCGTGTCTGTTGAACCCACAGCCTCTGCAGAGGCGGGACACTATCTGTAACTGGACAGGGTTTAGGGTGCAGGATTTAGGGTTTAGGGTACTGGACATCAAGGGCTTCAAGTTTGTATCCTTACGATGTGTATTCTTGGGCTTTGGATCCCCAATGCCCGCCCTAATTCAGGGTATATTTCATGGCTTACGGATCCAAAACGTAGCGCGCAAACCCTGAAGGTACAAAGTAAAATCCCCAAGGAAGTAGCACAAATCCAGGAACAGGACTGAAGCACTCTCTAGTATTGTCTGTGGTGCACCTAAGCTTAGTTGGGCTCATGGGCCTAAGGGTCCAAGTACACAAGAATTCAGTACATGGGGTATATGAATCGGGAATCACTTGAACATCTTTGACAGAGACTAACCTTCTACTCAGCAAGATGCCTCAGTCTCCTGGTGCAGCAGACGAAAAGGGCAGGCCGTAATGAGTCCCTGTTGCAGGGAAGGACTTCGAGTGTAGGTAGACCTAAAAAAGTCGGAATCCGAAACCCTGAGCCCGAATAACTGGTTAACTATTTACACAGAAGACAAGCCCCACGGATTCCCACACTACCCACACTACCTGCTACGTGGCTCTAGGAGGAATGATATTGGCTCATCCCCCAAACCAGTATGGAACCCCATAGTTTAGGGTTCAGGGTGTAACGGTGTAACTCGGTGTAACTCTTTAAGGACAGTAGTGTATAACTAGTTTCTGGTGTGGTTGAAAGATACTTTTTGCTTCTCCAACCAGGTAAACTAATGTTCTTCTTTCAAAGTATTACCGCCCCTGGGAGCATATGGTCTTACACTCTACTGGGACTACAACATCCCCATCAAAATGCTACTCCATTGTAGTCCCTCTTAAGTAGATAGAATATGGCTTGGACCACAACCATAATAAGATCCACATATACCCCATGTTCTATCTACTTACTGTAATTAAGGGGGACTATACCCTAAACCCTGAATACCCCATATTCTATCTACTTAAGGGGTACCTTGAGGCTTCTACAGCACCTGGCCTCGTGAGCTATCCTTGCGGCTGTGTAGGCCGCAAGCGCCGCCTCTGGTACTCTTGCGGCTATTTGGAGGGTCAGGGGGACTTAGTAGATAGGTTAATAATGGGGATAACTGGGCTTATCCTATGGCTTTTGGGGGGATAATGTTGGACCCTCTTTAATAAGGGGGGCCCCCCCTAACATTAGGGCCCTCCGAGAAATAGAAATTAGGGATCCTCAGTACGCCCCCCACGGTTCTGAGGTCCCTGTGGATTGATTTGAAAGGGATTGTTGAGAATCCTTCCTATATTTTTAGGCCCCCAAAATCGAAACTCATTATAGGGGACCTTCCAATCATTGCCATGATCCTGAATAGACCGGCCGCTAACCTCATTATAGGGGGCCCATAGGCAAAAGGAGGTCCAACATTATGAGCATGGCTGGAAAGCACCTCCTCGTCCCCCTGGGCGCCCAAACAGGCAGCCCAGTTCGTTAGCGCAACGGCATACCTTTGTTGGTTGCAAATTCAATTTTTTGACGGGGGCCACAGGCGTTCTATAGCTAATAGGGGTATATAGGAAGATACAGGGGTATATAGTTTGGGGCGCTGAGCTAATGCCTACCTACCGTTGATACTGACAATCCTGCATGACCTTACTATACTAAAGTAACATGTACTTAGTGTCATGCAGGATTGAATTTCGTATCCACCGTAGTTGGAGCCGTAGGGTTTGGGTGGAAAGTCAGGGATTCAGGTGGAGTGTGCAAGCAGGGCTTCCGATTGGGTGCTTCAAGCGTTTAGGGTTTATTAAGATTTAGGGTTCAAAGATTAGGGTTAAAGGTTTTGAATTGAGGGTTTCGGGCTGACATTTGCAAGGACCAGGGTTTAGGGTGGAGCAGACAGCATACCCACGCCAACAAAATGTGGTGTGCTATCTATGTCGGTACCTTTGCCATTTCTGGAGGTCTGAGTTGCACTGAGCCACATCGTAGAGCTGAAATATGAGCTTGGCCAAGCATCTTTGCATAGGCCTTTCCGACAAGCAGGTGTCCCTCTTTGGGGTCCCCATAGTTAGCTAAGAATTGAGGTATTTTGGTGTGCCATTGAGGGCTTCCCCCCATTCTGGGAGCTAGTTACTAACCTCATTTTGAGGTCTATTTGCAGTAGCCTAATTCTACGTGATCATACGAGGAATCTAGAACCCAAACTTGAATGTAGAAGCCAGAACAATTTCTATCACAGTTTCAGTAAATCCGTCCCTACCTACCCATAGAATCTTCACCCAGAAACATTTTTCTATGCAATGGTTCAAGCCCCTACTCTCCCTAAACCCTAAACCCTACGCCCCCAAACCCTAAACGCCCAACGCTAATCCCTAATCCCTCAACCCTAACTCCCAAACCCTAACCACTAAACCCCAATCCCCATACTAAACCCTACACCCAAATCGCTAGACCCTCAACCCCACACCCGAATCCCTGAACTCTAAACCTGAATCCCTAAGACTCCATCTCTAGCTCAAGGTTGCTCCTGGGTGTTCTCCCGACCTTCGCTCTCCAGGGAGTCCTGGAAATCTGCTATGGGAGTTTTAGGGTTGAGGGGTTTAGGGCGTACTCCCACCTAGACCCCCAAAAGTATTAGAAGAAATGCCTTCTGGGCGATTCTTAGGTGTTTTTGGGTCATTGGTTTACCTACTTTTGGGGTCCAGGAAACCCTGAAAAAAAGCTTAGGTTTGGGCTTGAATCGCATGGAAAACTCACTCCTAATCGATCTGCAAGGAAGACCACCATCTTCCCAAAGCAGTCGTTTTGTTAGGTTCTGGAATTTCAAACGGGCTGGGGCTTTGGGTTTAGGGTTTAGGCCCCCTGGAACACTCCGAAAGATTGTAGCTTGATTTTCAAGGTTGGGGCTTTTCATATGCAATCCTGACCCGGTTTCGCGTAGTGCTTGTATAAGCGCGTAGGGATCTTTTGCCCAAGCTTGAGGCCCCCTGACCAAAGCTAATACCAATAGTGTCGGCCGAACCACTAGGAGCTCCAAAAGATACCCTTTGGAGGGTCCCTACAACAAGGACTGTAGTGTTTTGGTCTCAACCCCACAACCTAACTCCTGATCCTCCCAGACCCTACACACCGTCCCTTAACCCGAAGCCCGGAATCTTAAATCCTTTTTCAGAGTCTGCTGGAAACGAGTCCTTCTCTTGGCCATATCGCCCGAGGTCATCTGCATCAGGCGCGGCAGGCAAGTACTCGGAAACCGGCACGCCCATTGTGACCGCGGCTAGAGGCTTTTGATTTAGAGTTAGAGGCCTCTACTTTAGGGATGTGAGAGGCTTTGGGAATAGATGGCATCTATTATTGGATCCCATCTTGGCTTTGAAGGCTTTGGCTCTGGCGTTGTGTCCTAGATGCGGGCCTTCTATGACTATCATTTACTTTTATAGGGCCCTCAAAGGGGTTGTTGTAAGACCTAACCCAAGCTCTGGAGATGGCCTCTGCAAGCGAGGGTCGCTCAGAAAGAGGTCATGCGCAATCAAGAGCTGATGCATCTTCATATGAGTTTAGGGTTTATAGGGTTTAGGGTTTAATGGTTTATAGAAAAGCTTCAAGACATGTACTGCTTCAATTTGGCTGTCTCGAGTTTTGCGGCACATGCAGAAGACTAATGGGTACAAGCTGTGCAGCAGAGCCGTGGTGGTGCGTGATGTGTCTGTGGCAGCTCAGTACATTGAGGTCAAAACTGCGGCATGTGGAAACACTTGCGCATGCAGCATCAGATTTGCTAGGCGCAGGCAATTTCTAAAATGATGTACGTTAAGGTGCAATCTGTGGCTTACTGCCTAATAATTCTACTCGTTGAGGCCCCTAAGCCCTAAACCCTAGACCCTAAACCATCCCTATCCCAAAACCAATCCTAGCCTCAGTCAGATGTGTCATCCTCCAATGGGGTCATATAGGGTGTGTAGGGTTTGCATGAGGGTCCAAGTACCCAAGTAATGGGGTTTTAGGTCCCAAATACAACATCTGACTGGTTTTTGGTACCTAAAACCACAAAATTGGGGTGCATGGACCCTCAGGATTATGCTTTTGGAGTTTGGGTGGTGCAGTATGGAATGGTTATGCAGGATTTTTAGTATCCGTAGTAGGGCGTAGGCTTTGGGATTTGCTGGGCCTCGTGCCGCCTCAGGGAGGATAGGTAAGTACATACAGACAACGTGGCAATCAAGGGTAGAGATGGAGAGTGTATGGGCAACATCATCATCTTCTTCTCCCTAAACCCCTATACCCCTGAACCCCTAAATCCCCAAACCCTGCACCGCGTGCAGGATGACAGTGCGCTCACTACCACTGCACCCTGACCCTCCAGAGCTACACCCTCAGCCCCCCCAAAGAGATCCTGAATCTCTTGGGGTTTACGGGTTTAGAGATTTTGGGGTTAAGGGTTTAGGGCAGTTTAGGGTTTAGGGTTTGGGGGTTTAGGGGTTTAGGGTTTTATGGTTTAGCCTTAGAGGGTTTGGGTTTAGGGGTTCATTTCAGCCAGCGAAGTTCAGGGCACATTCCCACTTTTGAGTTTCCGTGGGCTTAGTAGGAAATAAGGAACATACTATTATAGGGACATTTTCCTTTTTCAGTAAGTTGATGGAGGATCCCGTGGCCCTTGAACTACGGTCATTTCTAGGATGCAGGGGCCCTAAGGCTTGAGCAAGATTTTCTGCGTAAACATTCGGAACGGCCCCGAAATGGGCAGACTCCAAAGAGGTCCTAAACTCTTAGCCTTGAACTCTGTACCCTGCCTAAACCCTGAGCCCTGAAAAGCCCTCAGCTTTAAGCCCTAAACCGTAGACCCTAAGCCCTAAACCCTAAACTCTAAACCTCAAGCCCTAAAACCTCAAAATCCTAAAACACCTCAAAGCCCTAAACCGTAAACCCTAAACCCCTAAACCCTAAACCCTAAAACACTACACTTCCAAAAAGCCTCGCCTGCTGGGATGGAGTTGATGCACACAGCCAAGATGACGAACAAGTTGAAGGCAGCAGACCCGACCTTGCTCCAGTTTTCCTTTGTACCCTTGGGTTTTGGGCCCATATGGCCTATTTGGGACCCAAGACATTGCTCCAAGCAAGCACTTTAGGGTTTAGGGCTTAGAGTTTTAGGCTTCAGGGTTTAGGGCTTAGGGTTTTGGGTTTTGGGCTTAGGGTTCAGGGCCTAGGGTTCAATTAGGGCTTAGGGTTTAGGGCTTAGGGCTTCGGGGTTTAGGGTCTAGGGCTTAGGGTTTTTTACGGGGGCTGTGGGGTCCAATCAAGCAGTTTAGCAGGAAATTGTCCGTTGTACCCTTTGGCTTTGTACCCTTGCGTTTTGGGCCCCTAAACCATGGAATATGGCCCTTGACAAGGGTATGTGGGATCCAAAACTTAAGGTTGCAAACATTCAGGGTACAAAAGTAAAGTCGTTGATTTAGGATGTATGTAGAATAATTGCCCTTGGAGCTGTTTTTAGGGGTCTGGTGCTATTTTCTACCTACTTTGGGGGTCCAGGTAGGGTTTAAAGTTTAGAGTTTAGGGTTTATGGCTTAAGGTGTTTTAGGGGCTTGTCGGGATTATGTAGGGAGTTAGCGTTTTGGAGGAGTTTCAGAAGGATGGTAAGGGTTATCTGGGGTTCTAGACGTGTAGGATTTGGGGCTTTAGGGATCAGTTCTCCACTGTTGGTGGGATAACATCTCTAAACCCTAAACTTCGAGCCAGAAAGGAAACCCTAAATAAATTCTCTAAAGCCTAAATTAAGGCCAAGGGGCAATGGTCGACGCTCCGAGCTTTCCCTGGACAAACGTCCGCTTGATGATGTCGTTCAACGACAACATGATCTCAGGAGCAGAAGACCTCATCTTAGAGGGGCTTTGTCTTAGGGTTCACCAGTTTAGGGTTTAGGGATCGCATGTAGGGGCTCAGGGTCTAATTATCCCTCAATAACCTTATTTAAGGGGGAACCTAGTGGCAGTAGTATAGAGGGGGGTAGTAGGGGAACCCATGATAAAACTAAAAAAACCTGAAGGCACAGCTTCTAGGCACTAAACCCTAAACCCCTAAACCCTAAACCGCCCAGGTCCCAATGACTTTACGACCTGGTTTGCTCCTCTGGGCTCTTTGTACCTCCGAGGATTTCGGATCCTAGAACCAAAGCCCCCAGCTAATTGGGGGAAATTTAGGGTTTAGGGCTAGGGTTTAGGGTGAAACCATATGAATTACTATAAGTCCACAAACATAGGCTCTAGACTCTAAACCGTAAGCCTTGACGCTGAAACTCTGCTGACACACTGAGTTCTTATGTATCCAGCCCACAGGCATGGTAGGACTTTCCCCCCAAGTCGTTCTCTGAATGTGGAAACCTCATTTTCCGATGACCTCAACAAACAGGTCCTGTTTAGGGTATCCGTGTTTGGGGGCAGCCCTGTTGACTAAGAGTTCGCAGATACTTTTGATAGTAAGTCTTAAGACAGAGCCTCTTACGGACTGCCAATTTGTGGCCAACAATCCGAAATCACAGCCCATCTAAAAGCCGCACCTACAATGCCCTTCCTCTAGCTACCCCCTTCCCCGCCCACGTAATGATATCACTTATATTGAAGACTAGGAACTTGAAGGAATCTTTCTTGAGGGGAGTTGCAGGGTTTATGCAGGAGGTGCGCGCTCTGAAAAAAAGCCCCCGCAAGCCCTAAACCCTACATCCCGAACCCTACTGAATCTTGAAGCCTAAGCCCTAACGCTCATCCCCAAACCCTAAATCCCGTCCCGTCTGAAGTTGAGAACAGTGACCCTAGCGCCATCAGAGTCAATGTGGCCACGGTTTCGTTCCAAACCTCGGTAGCTAAAATCTGAGGTTTTGAAAGTCTTTAGGGTTTAGGCTGTATAGGGTTTAGGGTTCAGCGGTGTAGGGTTCAGGGATTTAGGGTCTCAGGTTTAGGGATTGGGGATTGAGGGTTTCTGGTGCTCTAGGGTTTGGGGTTAGGATCGAAGGTTTGCATGTTTAGGGTTTGTGGGGTTCTAAGGTGAGGGCTTGGGGTTCTCTGGAATCTGAAGCCCAGACTCAGAAGCAAAGTGAAAAGAAATTAGGACAAACTTGCTGGATGGGTCTAGGGTTTAGGGTTTAGGGTTACTTCCACTGACGCATTGCGCAGCCTCACCCCAATTCTTATACCCTCAAGTCGAAATCAACTTACATGTGCACAAGTTTCCTATGCTCAATTTTTCTTTACTTTAACTGTTGCCAATCAGACAACTTGAAAAGCAATTACCCCCAAAAAAAACCCAAAGTAATTGAAATCAGCCCTAGCCGCCCTAGCCCTTCATTCACATTCCCACGCTGAGCAGTGAACTCTAAGCCCATGATGCACGGCTCAGAGCTCCAAAAACAGGGTCCCGCATGTATCCCAAAAAGCCCAAAGCCCCCCCAAAACATCCCGAATTTTAAGCACCCTCAAATGGGAACCCCCATCCTAAGCCCCTGGCACCTCAGACCTGCCCCCCAATCCCTGGGTTTAGGGTTCATGGTACCCTACTCCCTGAACCCTAAACCCTAAGCCCTGAAACCTAAATCCTAAAACCTGAACCTCAGACCGCGAAAGCCTAGAAAACCCTTACTGCGACTCAAGGGTAGGTATAGAATAAGGCTTTGGGCTTGAATTTTTCGGGTTTGGGGTTTAGGGTTGCTGTTGGGTCATTACCTGGAAAGCCAAGCTACCTAAGATAATGGGCTACTACGCCTGAAGCTCAGGAACAGTCGCCCGAAATCATATGTAGTCTACTGACGTTGTAAGTCCGTATGTTTTCCGAATTTTGAGGTCCAGGCAAGCCCTCTATACTCCGTCTAATGCCTTTGAGAAGGCCCATATAATCCATAATCATAACCACTATGTAGCACAGTGCAGTTTGTCTACGGTGGGTTGCCAGGTACGCCCTAAATCCCGTGCAGGCAGGACGCTGGAGATGTCTTATACCTGCAAAGCTTTGAAGTGCTGTCTGTTTGGGGTGTAGGGTTTAGGGTTTCAAGGTTTATGATAGGGAGTAAGGACTAGTAAACCCTAAACCCCAAACCCTAAACCCTAGGTTTGTGGCTTTAATGGTCCGCGTTGGATTTTGGGGCTTTGGGGATGGGAGTGTAGGGTTAGCAGGTAAAGTTGAAAGTTTCAGCTCAGGAGTTCCAGGTTGAGCGTTTGCCGTGGTTTAGGGTTTAGGGTTTAGGGTTTGGGGAGACTGTTCCTTACTGCTACTGATGCTGCTGCTGCTACTTCTTCTTCTTGGTCTTGGGTGCTCAGGAGGACATAAGAAGTATATTGGTGGTGAAAGCCATTGGGAGCTGATTTTGGAGCTGACACTGGTTCTTACTGGGCGTGTGTGCAAAGTATACAAGAACTCTACGGATGCTGGGTAGACACCTTCCCCCAGGGCTCCCAGTTACCTAAATAGTAGGTTACCGGGCTATGTAGCTACAGGGTATATAAAACCTAGAACCCACTAGTTAAGCAACTGGAGCCTCCCTGTTTCCATTTTATTTTCCATCATTCCAATATAACCCCAATATATACCCTATAATATAACCCATGCATAACCCTAAACCCGGAACCCATTATTTAGGTAATTGGAGCTCTAGGGTTCGACAAGTATGCGCACGGATCGTGACACATCCAACCCTACGCCAGACTTCGCAGCCATAATATGCAGTAAGCCTTCCCTGGACCTTGACCCCAAAGGCGGGGAAAGCAGTGGCCCTTAAGCCTACACCCTCAACCCTCATAGTCCCGAAAGTAGATAGAATATGGGGTATATGGCGATCTTATTATAGTATACCCAAAGCCATATTCTATCTACCTAAGGGGGACTATAACTCGTACGTGAAAGAGTCAGGAACAACATTCTTCTACATACTTCTAAGTCCCCCTGCAGTCTGTCTGGATTAGGACACAGAGTAAGCCCTAAATCGAGCTTTGGAACTCAGGTTCAGAAGAGTTTGGGCTTTGTTTGGGGTGGTTTAGGGTTGAGGGTTTAGGGTCTCTTCATACTTTTTTGGAGCAACCGGCTCACTGTTCAGTCCTAACTGTGGCAACTTAATTGATTTCCTTAACAGCAACCCAGACAAATGCTGCTCCTAGCCCATTAACGTCGTTGTTTTACCGGACCTTTCTCCTTTGCCGGAATGCTATCCGAAGCAAGGGTTTTGGGCCAGGCTCACGGTGAAGGCTGTGCAGATGGAGAGTTGCATAACAATTGTGCCCCTTTGCAGGTCCCCGTTATCATACGGGCTCTGAAGTTTAGGGTTCAGGGCTAACCCCACAAGGAATCATGGTTTTGACAGACCCCATCTCAGACTTCGGAAAACTCTCACACGAGAAGCTGCCCTGACATTACCCATGAGGGTTCAATGTGATTGCAAGAGAATTTGTGCTGGCAACCTCCAGAGACATCCTCGTATACATCTTGCTGCGAAGTTTATGTAGCTTGTCACACAAGCGTTGGCGACTTTCTCTTATTTTAGTTGGCATCACAGGTGGCAGGGCGACACATAAGACTCAAAGGACAACCTCGCAAGCCTCTTCGAGGTTCCAATTTGCACACCTCAAAGCGATGGACATGCTGGAGGGATGCAATCAAGTTCTTGTGGCCCAAGGCATAGAAATACTACAGGGGCCCAAATAAACAATTACCAATATCATTTTGAGGTCCGTTTGAGGTACCATATACTATAATTATACAAACTATACAATGAATATGGAACCATAAATATTGGGAATCATTCCTATAAATCCCTATATAACCCCGATGTCCATTTCATGTTCCGTTTTCTTTTCCATTTGATTCTCCATTATTGGGGATAATATTGGTAATCATCTAGGCCCCTATGCTAATCATTACAATCAGCGTTTCCTCCTAATTACACTGCTCTTCTGGCTGATCCTAGAGCTCAGGATACTTCAGAGGGTAGCGAAAGGCAGTTTAAGGGCTTGGTTTAAGTTTGGAACCAAAGCCTAGTCCCTAAACCTTGGTGTTGAGGGTAGTTGCATGCTGAACTCCACTTTCCACTCTTTGCCAGTATCAGTAGACATACATAATTGGGCCTGAACTTGAAAGAGGTGGGTTCGGGGGGCCTGGGCAGCTTGGGTTGCCATGGGGAGCTTTGAAGCATACTAACCCTGCCCTCACCAAGAAAAACCTTAGAGCTCTGACGAATTTCGGCTGCTTGTCCATCATGATTTGACCCATAGTCTGAACTCCGAGTATCCCACTTACTAGCCCCTATAGTTGTCCCCTTTGAGGAGTTTAGACTTTCGCTCATAGGCAAAATCCAGGATCATCGTCACGGCATTGCACGAACCGCACACCAGAAATAAACTCTGCTTGTTGGAGGCAATGCTGAACCCTCAACCGTTTAGGGTGTAGGGTTTAGGGCTGCTTATTGGAGCCAATGCTGAACCCTCAACTGTGAACATACCCTTAACTAGCCCTAAACGCCGGACACGGGGCGGAAAAAAGCCTGGAACCCTACATAGACCCCAAACCCTTAACCCTGAAGCTTCAATGTCCGTAGGTATGAGGAGCCCTGTGATCTCATGGTCCCTATTACAGGTACACCGGACCCCAACAAGTAAGCAAACAAATACAACGTCCATCATTCTACATACTCTTGAACCCAGGCAATCCCCACACCCTATCCGTAGGTTTAGGGCTTCGGCCTAAACTTGAACTCTAAAACCCGAACCGTAAACCCTGAATCCTAAACTCCTAAACCTTTACTCGCCTAAACGCCTTACCCCTAAACTTACTTAACCCCTGAACCCTAAATCTTAAACTCCAAAGCCCTCACCTTAACCCCCTTACCCTTAGCTCTAAAACTTCAGGCCAGCAACATCTCTGCACGCTGGTCACGCGCTCGATGGCCGACATGAAGAGGTCCGCAACCTCAGCAGAGTTCAGGGTTTAGGGTTTGGACGGTTTGGGGTCTGGAGGTTTTCGTCTCGGGTTCAGGGTTTAGGGCTTGAGGGTTTTGATGCTGGGGCTCAGGGCTTAAGGCTTTGGGGTTTGGGGTCTAAGAGTTTAGGTTTGGGGTTTGGGGCTTAGGGTTGGGTGATTTAGGGATTCTGGACATGGGGCTGCAGATTCAATCTTGGGGTATGCCGCTGCAAGAGAGGGGTCTTAGGCTGTAGGGACTGTTGCTTTAGATTTAGGCTGTGGGGTTCAGAGTTCAGGGCTTGGAGATCAGAGCTTAGGCTGTACCTTTTAAGGTGATGAGTCCTGAAATATGGGAAATAGGACTCATACTCCCCCTTAAGTAGATAGAATATGGGGTATATGGGGATCTTATTATAATAGACCCACAGCCATATTCTATCTACTTAAGGGGGACTATAGGGCTTGAAACCCATATTGCACACATGGGGATCCCTTTCATATCCCGCCAAGCTTCTGCATTACTTTGAGGAACCCTCGCCAGATGCGTCCAGCTGTACATCTGAATGCTGCAAGCAACGATCGTACACCCGATACACCTAGCGTAATCCACGTAAAAGCAACGGATGCCCTGAAATACACACTAAGGGTCCAAGGACCCAAATAATTGGGTTTTAGGGCCCAAATACTATACTATCAGTGGTATTTGGTCCCTAAAACCCTATTATTTGGGACCTTGGACCCTTACGGAAGTATTTGGCTCAGGCAGGAGTCCAGGCAAGGGCTTTATGAGTCTGGATGAGGAGCTTGGCTTTCTTGTTGTGGCCTTATTCTCAAGAGATATGTAGAGATTTAATTACATATATGTATATGTAGTAGGTTTACATGCAGACATATGCATGGGGGGAACATGTGTGTGTACATATGTATATATATATATGCAGTATATGCCTAAGCCCTGAAGTACCTATGTACCTATGTGGGTACGTATGAACTACATACGTTGTATGTGTACATGCAGCATGTTGGATGAGAAGATTATGCAAGCTAGCTGCAATGCTGACCCCCATGAAGCTGTAGATCATGCCAACGAAATAGAGGATCATGCGCACCTGTTGCCAGGGTGGGACTTGGTTGGAAGTTTAGGGTATAAGGATTTAGAAGTTCAGGACGTGTTGAGAGACCCTAAAACCTATACCCTGAATCCTGGACCCCTGGAGGCGCTGGATGTTGGCCCTGCTCTCAAGCAATCAAGCCCCCATTCCTTCAGCAGAGGCTCCTAAAAATCAACGGTTCAGGGCATGGAAGTGTATATGCGAGTAGCTTGTTTCTAGCTTGAAAATGTAGGAGTCATCTCATGATTGCTGCTTTTGGTCGTGCATTTTTGAGTGAGGCTGGCTGAATACAAAAGTGCAACGTCTATGACTCGGGAAAGGTTATCCATTGCTAGGTTTCCCAGTAACCCTATGACCCCAGCGGCAAATTACTTCAAAACTTCTTTCGCAAAGAGTAGCAACAGCTATACGTAAAGCCACGACCGGGTGGAACCATAATCGCAAAAAATGATGCCTGAAGCGGCCAAGCAGGTGAAATATTGGCCCGGCCCAAAGCCTACTAAAAAGAGCCAAGAAGGCTATTGTTTTACGTACCTTTTGTGGCTTAAATGTTTGGCTCAAAACCTTTTCAAAAAAACCAAGAAGGCAATTATTCTACATGCCTTTGGGGTTCAGGTGTTTCAAAGAATAGGCTGTAATTAACGGGCTTTTCTGAGTGATCCATCGATCCAGGCCTTCAGGACCGAATCCCTGGAACGTAAAGCCGAACCCCGAACCACGCTTACCCATTAGGGTTCAGGCTTTAGGGTCTAGGTTTTAGGGTCTAAGGACTCAAATGTTGGGACTTTTGAGCCCAAAGACCATACTACAGATGGCTTCTGGGCGATCTTGCGCCTGAGGGTTACTGTGGCAATCTTACAAGAAGAGACCCCCTAGTTACAAGTTGGGTTAGAGGTGGAATACGAGGGATAAGCTGCATCAAAGGTCTTTTATGACCCTCTGTCCCTGAACCCTACATCCCACATCGTCTTTGAAACAATTACATAGCAAAACCGGATTCCAATTATCTAGGATTCTCTATAAGCCCCTATACAACCGCCCAGTTGCCAATCTGTTGTCCATTGTGATTATCCCTAAACCCTCAAGCTATCGGCCCTAAACCCCTCAGCCCTAAACCCCAAACCCCTAAACCCTGGACACTAAACCCGAAGTCGTATGTCTTGGCACCCGAAATAAACCCTCAGCCCTGAATCCCAAACCCTGGATCAAGCCCGCCCTACACCCTAAACCCTAATCCCTAAACCCTAAACCCTAATCCCTACAACCTAAACCCTAATCCCTAAACCCTAATCCCTAATCCCTAAACCCTAATCCCTAGCCTAAACCCTAATCCCTAAGCCCTAAGCCCTAAAGAAACCTAATCCCTAAACCCTGAATCCTAAACCCTAATCCCTAAACCTACCCCCAAACCCTGGATGAAGCCAGGCCCGTGGGTTCAGGTTGAGCTCCCAATCTCCTCCAAGAGGGAGCCATTGCCTCAGCTAGACTAGGATTTAGGGTTTAGGGGTTTAGGGGTTTGGGGTTTAGGATTTCGGATTTAGGGTTTAGGGGTTTAGGGTTTTACTGTTCAAGGTTGAGGGTTTAGGGTTCTTGGGTTTTAGGGCTTAACGTATTAGGGTATAGTGTTTAGGGTACACGGTTGATGGGGAGGTTTGTGTTTGTGGGCCCTATGAAAACTATTTTTCCTCACTTTATAAGGATTCCATGGGAATTTAGACTTGCAAACAACAATCAAAGCAGTAGATTGAATATGGCTTCGGGTATATTAGAAAAAGATCCCTCTATATATATATATCATATAGTCTATCTACTTACGGGGGACTATGATCTCGAACACTTCAGGTGTGCACTGGGATTCTCGGGATCCTTTTAACGACACCTGGGGTTTAGGGCTTAGGGTAGTCTTTTGGTGCACATGAATGCTATATTCAGGGGGGCAGGGACATATTGGGAAACCGTTTATCGGTGCGACCTTAGGGGTACAACCCTGGAATTTTTTTACTGTAGGAGACTCCTCTGTTCTATAAGGATACGCGAGGATTTAGAAGGCTTGGGTGTGAGCTTATAGGATCCCGGTACAATTGAAGCATGTTTGGATTTCCGACAATTGGAAGTCCCTATGATATGGTATTGCGGGGTCCCAGTTGAAGTCCCCTATGTACGGAAACTGCCATGTCTTTTCAAGTGCTCTAATGAAGCCAACCATGCCGATTACCTCCTTACCCGCGAGGTCCGAAGCCCCCTCATGTACGACATTTTTGGGAGGATGTTTTGAAGTTTAGATGTAAAACCCTAAACCCTAAATGTAGTACCGTTATTACGTACCCAGCACAACCTAAGCCTCCCATCAGAGCCTAGGTTACTTCTTACTCAGGATCACTACGACGCTGTCCCAAACCTTACGCCCCCCAACCCTATACAAACTCTCAACCCAAACAGTAGACCCCCAACCCTGAATTCGAAACCTCGAACCTTAAATCCCAAACTCCTAAATTTTCACCCTAAGCCCGAAACTCCTAAACCCCAACCCTCAACGCGGAACTCTAAACCCTACACCCTACACCCTGGACCCTCAACCCTAAACCCTAAATCCTAAACCCCCAAAACCCTAAACCCTAAACCCTAAACCCCCCAAAACCTTCCGAGCCACCCGGAGCCTCCTTCCTCACAGATGCGAGCCTCCTTCGAAGGTCGAGGGGTAGGATTTAGGATTTAGGGACTAGGGTTTAGGGTTTAGGGTTTAGGGATATAAGGTTTATAGGATTTATGATTCAGGATTCTGGACTCAGGGTTTAGGTGAGATTAGACAATGATATGGACCCCTATTTGGACGAACAAATTGTGCTACAACTACAATTCGTTAGGGGCTGTTATAGGGGCAATATCGAAGGTTGAGAGTTTCAGGAATTTCCGGTGTTAGGGATTTGGGGCTGAAGGTTTATAGGGTTTAGAGGGTTAGGCTTTGAGCTTCGTTGGTTTAGGCGTCAGGGTTTGAGGGTTTGGAGATTTAGGTTGGAGGATTTGGGGATTTATGGTCTGGGAATTTAACGGTAGTGGGGTATACGGCTGGGAAATTAAAACTCGGTCGACAAAACTTTGGAGAAGAGCCTGTTATCAACATAAGCTACGCTTGCGCATATGAGTTATATCTCCCAAAGAGGACACCCCATACAATTACCAACATTTCCAAGGGAGCGTGTATACGCTCATCCCTTGCATGTCCGTGGGGGACGAGAGAATGCCGGAGAATCCAGAGCTCAAGTAGGCCAATCGTTCAGGGAATGGAAAGAGAATGAAAAAATGGCTTTATGACGGGGAAGTATGGTCGGGGCAAATCAAGGGTCCCTACACCCTAAACCCTAAACCCTAAACCCTACGAGACAAACCCTACAGGCCACCACATCCACAACCGAGAATGGGAATCCATCCTGCGCCGCATCATGAAGAACATGTGCATACTCTAACCCCCAAGTACGCACCAGAGCACATCAACGCAAGACTCTGAATCCCAAACTCAAAACCATTGAGTGTAAACTCTGAACTCTGAACTTGAAACGCTAACACCCTAAACCCTAAAACCCTGACTGAACCCTAACCCTAAGCATCCAAGGATTCATATTTGAAGGTACATGGGCCCAAAGACCACACTCTATAAGGGTTTTCAGGTGATTTTGATGCTTAGGGTAAAGCCCCAAGCACTAAAACCTTAAAACCCGAACCGTAATCCCTAGCCCCTAAACCCCAACCCCCCGTAGACGTCCTCCTCAAGTGTGGCATTTGCCATTGAAGTTGCTTCGGAGGGCCGGAGCCCTGTGCCATTTCGTTGGGTTGAAGCTTAGGGCTTAGGGATTAGGGTTGAGTGTTTAGGGTTTCGGGTTGAGGGCCCAGGCTTTCGGGTTTGGGTTTATCGCTTAGGGAATTTCAACATGTGCTTTTGACGCCTTTTTTATATATCATACATAGAGGGAGTATTCCCCTTATTCCCTACTATGAACCAGTAAGATTAGGACACCTTATCAGCCCCTAACAACTGCCAACCCCAAACCCTGACCCTTAGAATGATATCCCCGTACCCGCCTGACACTTAGAAAAAGCGGCCAACGTAGCATACACATTCCCACTTCCATGTCCTTCGTGGTAACCTTGCCTCCTCTACTCGATCCCAGGCTTGACACCCCAAACCTCAAAAACACCCTAAACCCTATGGCTTACAGGACTTGAGCCCCTAAAGCTCAACATTTTATTCTAGACTCCTAGACCCTGTACCATACCCCAAATTACTCCATTACCTGCCCTGAACCGAAAACTCTTAAAAACCTGAGCCCTCAACGCTCGAGGATTTGTAGTTTCGCTTTTCTTTCCCATGCCCTACTTAACAAGCCTGACTTCCCCTAGTAGCCATCAATAAGGTTGCTAAACCCTAACCCCCATAGACCCCAAACCTACACCCTAAAGACCCTAAGCCCTATGGACCCTACATTCTATAGACCCCAGACCCTAAACCCTACAGACCTTAAACCCTACAGACCTTAAACCCTACAGACCTTAAACCCTACAGATCTTAAACCCTACAGACCTGAAACCCTATAGATCCTAAACCCTATAGTCCAGTCCCTAAATAATACCAAAAAGCCTAAACCCTTAACCCTAAACCCAAAAGCCTAATCCTCTTTATTCCCGGCCTCCTCTGCGCAAAGTTGTGGGCCCCCCGGCTTCCGCAACAGCTTCAGCCCTTGAACCCCCTACGAAGATGATGGCAACGGCGCGGCAGCAAAGAGTAAGGGAGGGTTTAGGGTTTAGGATTTAGGATTTAGGGGGTTGAGGGGGGGGGGTGTTATTGGGTTTAGGGCTTAGGGGGGTTTAAAAGTGTTTTGTGTGGACAGTTTCTGGGGATAGCCATTGAGACTTGGGCTCCTCCGTGGGTGTAGGTCGGGAGATACAAGTTCATCCCCTGCTCCCAATTATTAACACCCCTAAACTAAAGGGACCTAATTGGGAAACCCCAAAGAGGGAAACCCAAGAATATAGTAGGAGGATAAGAGGAATATACCTACCAGGGTGCTTATATTCTATTATATTCCTATTCTAGTCTTGGGGTTCCCTGTTTGGGGTTCCCAATAAAGCCCCTTTATAAACCCTAAACCCGTAACTCACCCCCTAACCTTGAATCTCCACAAGATGCCTGATGCAGTGGGGACATGTCAGCCAAAGCCCAAAATCCTAGTACCCCTGTATAATGCCTTATGTACTCCCCTCTAAGAAGTTCAGATGGTAGTTTCCCTAAATTACTGTTCCCAAAATGGGGGAAATTTATATAGGGCCCCGTACTATAATGGGAACCCAAATATGGGACTCCGTATTATAGGGAATTTAGACCAATCCCCAGATTATGGCTCATGCGAAAGACCATTGACGGGGTTGGGGTTGGGTGGAAGGGGCTGGGATGGACCAGCCTGCAGGGGGCTCATGCCTCCTGAAGCAGCCCAAGCGCTAGACACCCTAAACCCTAAACTGGTTTAGGGTTTAGGGTAAGCACTATACGCCCTAAATCCTAAACCCCAACCACCCCAAGCACTGTACACCCTAAGTCGTGCAACATGGGGCATAGGGCATAAGGTTTGTCACTCTGTCTGCCTTTTCTTTTAGCTAATGCAGGGACCTGTAGCCTGATCAAAACACCGAAATTACCTCGACAGGTTTAAAAGGGTTACGAAACGCTGGTGTTATTCTGCTAGAGTAATAGCAGTAGGGGGACATGGGCTACAACCTGGTTGAGTGTTTACAGGTCACCCACTCCAACTCTAGGGAAAGGTTGCCCTAAACCCTGATGCGCGAACGCAGAGTGGGGGCCGCAACCGAAACTCAAGCCCCGTAGATTTTTACTCTAGGGTTTAGGGGCGTACCTCACTTGAGTCAGGGCGGTTCAAGCGGGAAGAATGAAAACTACACTGCAACTTGGTTTTGGCTCAGGAGCTTATACGATTGTAGTCTAGGTAGGGGCCTAACTACTCAAACCCACAAGTTTCGGGGTAGATTTTCTGACACCCTAAACCTAGCGGGGATTATTCTACATGACCTCAGACCAAGAGACTTTCAGTTTGTCGGGATTTATGTACTAGGTTCCCAGTAACCCCTTTAATAATGAGTCCAGGGTTTGGGGTGTAGGGTTTAAGGTAATTACTAGGTTCCCCAGTAATCCTCTACCAACCAGCGTACCCTTTTTCCTAACCGTCCCCTTTAAACGGAGACCTAAACCCTTAACCCTGAACCCTAAACTCTAAAACCCCTAAGACCTTAAACCCTAAAACCCTTAAACCCTAAAACCCTACACCACCACCCCCCCCCTCCACCACCCCCCCCAAAAAAAAAACACTACAGCGTCCTAGAGCCGAAGGTCTTCTGGGTCTAGGCGAAACCCTAAACCCTCAACGGTTTGGGGTTTCGGGTTTAGGGGCTTAGGGTTTAGGGTTTGGGTTTAGGGTTTAGGGGTTTAGGGTTTAGGGTTCATGGGGTTTAGGGGTTCAGGGTTTGGGGTTTAGGGTTTGGGGGTTACGGGTTTGGGGTTTAAGGTTTAGGGTTAAGGGGTTTAGGGTTCAGGGTTTAGGGAACCAGAATCCCTGACAGAGGTTCACGCAATCCCCAAACGGGCATACGGCGTTGCGGTAGGGGTGGGCCCTGAGGCGGCGCCTGGTAGCATAGGGTTTGGGTTTAGGGTTTAGGGTTTAGGGTTTGGGATTCAGAGCTTTGCGGGTTGACGGGTTGTACCTCTGAGGTCGTGCCTCCAAGAAGGTTCCTCCAACATGGCGCATATATGGCGGGTGAAGGAAATCTTGCACCATCATTAAATACCCCATACCCCAATAATTGCACCATCATTAAATGCTCTATACCCAATAATTGCAGGATTCTGGATGTTCTAAGTGGTGCACCGTTCCTTCTATCCACCGTATCTTCCCTGCATTTGAACCACTGCACACCCCTAGGATGCCTAAGATAAAAGGGTCCTCGAACCTTGGGGTTCAGCGTTCAGGGTTGAGAGTTTAGTGTTTAGGCTTTAGGGTTTAGGTACAACCCTAAGAGCACAACACAGAAGCTGATGAGGGTTTGCACAAGGAGCATTGCACAGTGGGCTCCCCTGTAAACTGTAAACCCCATGCTTCAGGCCTCGAGGGCCCTTGTCCTATGGTCCAGCAAGCAGTATCCACTTGATTAACATTCTATGAAAGCAGGTGGTGCGAAGGTTGGATTCCAGGGTTTCGGGCTGAGGGTTCAGGAATTAATCAGGGTTCCTGTAGAAAAGCAGATAATTCTAACGCTTACTGGATCGAGTACCTGAAGATTCTGCAATGAAGGCTTACAGTGGGGTTTACGGAGCCAGGGGTTTGAATCATGAATGGTTTAGGGTCGGATCAGGGGTCATCTTTAGGGTTTAGGGTTTAGGGTTTAGGGTCGGATCAGGGGGCATCTAAGTTATATGGTGTCTAGCGGAATACTTCTGAGGAAAGGTTGTTAGCTGAGACTTTCCGTCTTTCTGCGTGATGCACTTCATGCAATGGAGCTTCTGTTCTCAAAGCCCTATAGACCCTAAGCCATGAGTGGGCTCTAACACTCCACCACGAGTACTGACTCACTGTGCTGTCTGCCCTCTAGCACGCAAGGAAGCTTGCCACTCCGGGACTACTTGAAGATTCGGGAGATTCATAATCCAACTACTTCGACTGGAAGAAACTATATCCTAACCCCAATGCCAAAAGCCCTTCACACTAAGCCCACTTATGCCTTATAATTGAATTGTAGCCACATTCGGGCACTTTGCAGGCTGATACATGGGCTACATGAACCCACATCTAATCCGGCCATTATTACCCAGAACCGCTAGGTGACCACTAAACAACCCTCCGCCCCATACCCTGAACACCCACAACTTCAGGATATCCAACCTAAAAGCTAGATCCTGATCGCCAAACACCAAGGTCATCCATGCAATTCATGGTTCTTTCCAGTGCAGAATATACGCCCCAGCCCCAAACCCTGTAGAACAAGCAGGAACGTTCCTTGTTCAGGTTGCTTAGACTAGCCATAATATTACCCTACTTAAAGGTTCATGGGACTTAGTAACTACTTATAACTGGGCTTATAACCCTACTTATAACCCCCCTAAATGGCCTTAAAGAGGTTACCCCAATTATAAGTAGGGTTATAACCCAGTTTTAAATAGTTACTAAGTCCCATGAACCTCCAAGTAGGGATCCCTAGGGTTCTCACGGCATGACACAATGAAACAACATTATCTCTCTGCATACACAAGTCGTCATGAAAGCGTTTAGGCTTGGGGGTATACTAGGCTAGGTGTGGAGGGCCTATGAGAATCACATGTTCATGGCTTTATAAGAAGGAGTGTATGGGATTAATAGGTCACAAATCCTTGAGACAAATTCTCGACATTAATTATTTTGAACACCTACACCTCTTGAGGAGTTCTGCCTTGAAGCTGCAGGGAACTACCTGAACTGCACTGTGCGTGCGGGTTTAGGATTGAGGTGGGGTCATTCCCCCTTACAGTAACTGTTACCACAATGGGTTATAGGAGTTATAAGAACCCCCTTAATAAGGCCCCTTTAAGGACAGTTACTGGGAGGGGGAATGACCCAAGGTTGAGGGTTTAGAGTGTCGCTTGGCCAAACGTTTTCCAGATGCTCTGGATCCCAAACTCCAAAACTCTATGACACCCATGCCTTCAAATCCAAACCGTAGCACCACAAAACCCTAACACCTAAGCCAAAAGCCTGGAGCCAAACAAAAAAAACAGTAGGCTAAAACCCTACATAAGCCATAGAAACCTTTCCTACCGGGATTCTCAGCAGGACTTGGTAAGTAGCTGAGGGTTGCGAGTGTGGGTAGGACGTAGTACGTAATTAGGTCAGGTCAGTAGGGGTTGTGAGGCTTCTGAAGAGGCCGTGGGCACTATGTCTACCCATGAACTGCAAACAGGGAACTTGCCTATGACCGCAAGTCATAAACCCTGCACCATGAACCCAACATACTAAGCTCTACCTAAACCCCAAAAGTATGTAAAATAAAAGCCCTAAACCCATAATAATAGTCTAAAAGGCCATTATGTTACATACTTTGGGGGGTTTCAGGTAAGCTCTAAAATTCCAACTCTAGTCCTTATGCTTCAAGCCAGACGCCCTAGGTCTTAAACCCTAAGCCCCAAGACCCTAAATGATGCACTGAATCCCAAAACCATGAACCCCAACTCCTAAACTCCAAAACTCGCAACCCTAAACCCCAAAGCCTAAACCCCAAAACTCTTAACCCTGAACCCCAACTCCTAAACCCCAAAACCCTGAAACCCCTAAATCCCTAATCCCTCCACCCCTAAACCCTGCATATCCCCATATAGCCCTAGATATTCCCTACATCCCCCTTAAAGTGAACCCCTAAACCCTCATCGCCTGTGGACCAGGCAGACGCTAGCCGTGATGAAGAGGGCGCAGCGCCAGTGTACTGCCAGGCCTTCGGGCAACTTCAAAGGGGCTGAGGGGGCACATGGGTTGAGGTTTAGGGTTTATTGCCATTACTTAGGGTTTGGGGGGCGGATGTCGGCATTTGAAATTGTAAAATTAAGGAGATTTGGGAACCCCTACGCAAGGGTAAGTTTATGTGGGTTTAGGGTTCAGAGTACCAGGGAATAGGGTTTAGGGTTCAGGGTTTCACGGAGGAGCATAGTCTAATCTCCAGGTATCCCCCTTCAAAAACTTCCCCTTAATAAGCCCCAGAGTAGGCCCCTATATAATCCCCCCAAATAACCTGCCTTCAGGAGATTCGATAATAGCTCATATGAACGGTAGTCTAAACTCCTAGTATCCCCCTTAAGAACCACTATAATAGTCCCTTATATGAGCCAATGTCTAAACTCCTAGTATCCCCCGTAATAACCCCAATAGTAGTCCCCTTAATAACCCCAATA